>JAPEIX020082987.1:0-10730 GCA_026122405.2 Zoanthus sansibaricus | reverse complement strand
ATAAGAGACTAGACAGTATAAAAATGAAAATAAAAATTTACTTTGCCCAATATTTCGGTTTGCAAAACAAACCTTCTGCGGGGGCTAGAGTAAAACTAAAACAAAAATATTCGTTAAGACGCTACAGATAACTGTTTGAAAAGTTTGGATAAAACATCATGTATGTATAGTTGGTGAATGTCATCCAATGTGATGTGTCATAGTGTTTCACTCATCATGTCTATATGACACTCGCCAAATCTACAGCCAATCACATTACCTGTTGTTTTATCCAAACTTTTCAAACTGTTGTCTGTAGCGTCTTAACGAATATTTTTATTGCGTTCGACGTCAGGAGTGATTCTCGAGTTGAATGTTTAAAATTAAATAATTTATTTTTCGATTGTTTTAGTCACTAAATATAGCCGTATGACTGTAGATAAAATCGCTCACTACTTTAGGACGAAGTCTGCACACAGGCCAAAACCGCATCTTTCACGGCAAAACAATAACTGAAGTTTCCCTCTGGAAATTCCGCTGTTAGAAACTGAAGGTTTCCGCATTTTCTGGCCACAATTACTGGGAGACTTCCTTGCCATTAGAGTTAAAAGGAAACTATCTCGGTCACCTTTTAATCAAAGACAGCAACTTTAGACCTAAACAGCAGATCGAATCAGTTGTAATTACTTTCTCAAACGATTCAAGACTCAAGTTAAAATTTGATGAAGAAGCGATTTGACGTTAGGTGAACCAACAAAAGATCCCTTTTTAAAAAGAAAATTTCTAAACAAAGGACTTGTTTTGTCTTAATTAAATTCAGCTGCGTAGGTCAGTTTCACACAAGCATTTTGTAAACCCGACTGACAAAGTTGGCAACTACTCACCCTTGCTCAACCTCGTACCCAGGGTCATTTCACTGACGTAGTAGTGACGTGAAAAGACCCTGGTTGCGGCTGGTCACATGCCATCCAGATTTTGGGTGGTAAAATGTTGCAGACACCAGGGTAGGGTGGCAGGGGAAATGTCACTTTCAGAGGTAACAGCGTTAATGCGTTTGATCTGGTTCAACGGCAACAAAATTAAAACATACAGCAAAAACTTTTTGATCAAATTTAGGTTGCTATCGAGATTGTAGAAAAGAAGTGGATTCTGATTATTCAAAGCACCTAATGAGCCGCTGTTATCAACTGCTGAAATGCATTTTGGATTCGCATCTTTGTTGTGTACCAGGCGGTACAAACTATAAAGCTTTGCGATCGGCGATTAGACAATATTGAGAAGTTTCGAAAAAATCTTTATCGACCTCACAACAACTCAATTAATATTATTCATGACAGAGCTTATAAAGTCAATCTTTTAAAAGCAATATTTAGGTGTTTCATCTTGCAAATAATTTAAATTACAAAGCAAATCATTATGTTGGTACGAGCAAATGAACACAAAAATTATTCTGATTCTAAAACTTAATTTCGCCAAATGTGCTTGAATTTACATCGACTTTATCTACAGTCATACAGCTCTTTAGTGTCTATAACAACCAAATTACAAATGATAGATTTATTTGATTTCAAACATTCCACTCGAGAATCACGATTCATTTAAACATGATTTACCTAGTTAGTAAAACACGTAAAAGTTCACAAGGTGTAAGTCAGCAAAACGGAAGATTACATAAAAAACAAAAGACCGTCAATTGTGGATCTTAAATATACAAAGGTTGAACAATAAAATCTTTCTGACCAAAAAAGACTGAAAGTTATAAGTTCACTCACTACTTTAGGATGAAGTGTGCACACGGCCGGCCAAAACAACATCTTTCACGGCAAAACAATAACTGAAATTCTGAAGTTTCACTCTGGAAATTCGCCAGTCCTTCTTTGGCCGTTAGAAAGGTTTCCGTATTTTCTCGCAACGATTTCTGAGCGGCTTTCTTGCCATTCGAGGAAATTAACTATCTCGATCAACTTCTCATCAAAGACAGCAGCTTTCACACCACTCTTCAGACCTAACCAGCAGATAAGTTGTAATTACTGTTGAGGGATATTGTCTCTTTCTCAAACGATTCAAGACTCAAGTTAAAATTTGATAAAGAAGCGATTTGACGTAATCCATCGGTAGAACCAACAAAAGATCCCTAAAAATAAAATTTTAAACAAAGGACTTGTTTTGTCTTAATTAAAGTGAGCTGCGTAAAACACGACTGACAAAGTTGCTCCACTACTCACCCTTGCTGCGGAATATCAATGACAGCTAGGCACGTGACCAGCCGCAACCAGGGTCTTTTTCACGTCAGTGAAATGACCCTGGGTACGAGGTTGGAGCCCAACCTTTGATACCAGTGACGTCAAGCTTTTCCAATGACGTCAGAGAATCGCTCACGTGTCCACTCCACGACTTTAGAGGGTTTAGGCTAATGTTTCTACAAGAATTAAAGATTAAAGTTATTTAATCTGAGAAATGCCAAAATAATTTGATGAGGAAAATATAAACCTTAGAATTCTTTTTAGAAAACGCATTAACAATTTATGATTGCCTTTTCATTTGCTAAAATATAAAACAAAACAAAGATTTAAGAAAAACAAAGGGTGTACATGAAACATCATAATAATGCTAATAAAACGTTAACAAACAATAACTGTCCTGCAGGAAATCTTTTATCATACATTATGTATGAATGTATTTTATTTAATTTTAACACAGAGTTTGGTCGAAAGCCAATTATAAAAATTAATTAGGTGTCAAAAGCTTTTACAATAAAAATATCCTATTTCATTAATTATTTGAAATTTCGGGTCGATGATTCAATGCAAGAACGCAAACATGTACAAAGATGATTGAAAAGAAAAAACCCTAAAACATCTATAGCGCTGATATATGTACATTATTTTTGTCAGGGTTATGTTGTTCAAAATTAAAAACCATTGTGCAACCCTTATAAAAAATCGGTTACAAACAATTTTCACATTTGTTTTGTATTAGTTTTGCTTAGTCAAGACGAAGCATTAAAGTGATCCTAGACTAAAAACCTGGAACAATCCAAATTAATGTCATGTTGTATATAGCAATTGTAGACTTTGTGTACTTACAACGATTTAAGATTCCACAATCCATGAAAAACCCTTGATTCTAACTTTGTGATGCTGTTGTTTGCCAAAGACCTGTATAGTTAGAATTCATATTAACTACTAGATAATCAATAGCCTTGTCTGAAACAAAAATTGATATTGTTTTCTTGAAAGAGCCTTAGTGACATAAACTTGAAATTTTATAATTAGTTGCCTATAAAATTTAAAAGATTTAATCACTTAACTAATGAAGTAATTTTATGAAAATGTACAATCAGAACTGATTAACGTATTAAAGTACTTACAGGCTTTGTAAATTAGTAAAATTTCGAAACGTTCCAACGGGAACCTTGCTTATTTCGTTCGATGAGAGGTCCCTGTGTATGAAAGTTATGAGATGAGGTAAGCTACAAGGATTGGTAAAATGGTGAAAATGAAGCAAATTACACAGCTGATAACAAAAGAGCGCCAGTCACTATAATTACTGTCTTCCGGTTCGTCATCGTTATTATTAGACAAAAATACAAAACAAAAGAAAAACCAGTGATATACACAAAGTCACATTGTTACGCGTGCAGGGGGCCGCCATTGACACCTGCTTCGCCCTCATTCCGACTCGTCATGCAGCCATACATAACGGTCTTACCCAGGACTTCTCCTTTATGCTCTTATCATCATTTTCTTTGACCTCAGCATCATTAATGACGTCATCATCAACGTTATTATCATTTGGTATTATCAGCATCACTGACGTCATCATAATTAGTAACGTCATTATTGACGTCACCATCAATATTAACGACATTAATATCTTTAACGTTATCATCATCACAAAATCACAGTAACACTAATCGTTATTACTGTAGTCAAATTCATCACTAATTCGCCAACGGATTTCTAATCTTATTTCAACTGAAAATATACCAAAAGGTTAAATCAATCAAAGTATTCTTCCGGTAACTTCTGTTTTTTTAGTACAAAAATTAAAAAGTAGCAGTATTTTCAGCAGATTAACTAATATTAAAGATTTTATCGCATGTATGCAGTTACAGCTACAGTGAGTTTCAATTCAACAACTAATAAAGTTTCAACTCAATAACTAATGAAACTAACTAGTGAAACGCGTACATTATTGATTATTGAATTGAAGCTCAATGTACCTTATTACATGAAATTTTAGCGTCACGTTAATTTAGCGATTTTGTATCTTGAATATTTGGCGACACGTAAATTTTGCGATTTTTCCCAAAACTCATATTTCTAGTCACTTTATTTTCGCGATTTTGAGTCAAAAACCAGCTTCTTCTTTTTTTGATTCCCTATATCGTAATTCTTAAGGACATAAATTTTAACACATCTTGGATGAATTTCATGAACAACAAAAAAAACAGTAAGTGAGTAAGTGAGTTTAAAATCACTTTAGTCAGCGGTATAACTGGCGTAATGATTGCACTTACAAGGAAATGATATCCTGAGGTCTTGTGAGCAAATAATTCAAATCTGTTAGGTTTTTCAAAACACATGTCGCACTCAGGACGTTTTTCTGTGCTCTACACTTACACCAAGGACTCGCGAAAGTTTTCATAACGGAGATTTGTATCATCATCATCAACAAACAAATCCAAACCACGACTTTGTGCTGTTGCAAGTGCATGTTCTGATGTTATTTTCCCTGGTATGAAATCTCTGCAAGAAATGAGCAATTTTTATGACAAATTAGTTTATGGAACTTTGTATAAAAGAATGCTGTAACATTATTTAGTTAGCATTAATTTTTATCCGTGAAAGTACAAGGTTTGTTCAAGTGCCTATGAAGCAACCATTTTTTACATTTCTAAAGAGGTCAATTCAAAGGTATTAAATACAGAAAGTTTCAAAGGTTTTGGATAAAATGCCTCCGAGATATAGCTCCCCAAATTTGCAGGTTTTGCGCTGATCTAGCTCATTATGCGTTTTTCGTTTCTGTGACGTAATTTTGTTTGCAAACAATAGCAAGTTTGTTCATATTTTAACACTGATTTGCAGTACGGAATTTGAGAAGACGAGATTTCAAGCATTCGTAATTTTCTCGACAACGAGTTTGCTGGAAAAAGCGTGCTCTCTTGAAATCTCGTCATCGGATTTAATTTGTTTTCAGTAACTTGCAACCGTAACTCAACATATGCCTATGCATGCTTTGCAAGTTGTTGAGAAAATGCCTCCTGTAACATCTTTTTTTACAACTGGTGACGCAACGATTGCAAAAATGGAAAATCTTGAACAATCTACAGTACTGGGCAACGTGCTTCCCAACGACAATGTCGCAATCAAGATGAAGAGCCAATCAAATTTATTCATAAACGTAACGGCGCGAGCTGGAATAATCCAAAATGGTGGAAGGAGTCAGTAAGGACGGTTCGGTGAGCTGACAGAAAATGACAAAATTTATTTGTTAGTGAAAGTTGCTGAAAAAGTTGCTTCGTGTAGCACGGCCTTAAAGGTTTCTAAGCTAAAATGGTCACCTGAACTTTTGGTACAGATTTACATTACTCACGGTTTCTCCCGACGACATATAAACGGATACGGTCCATCGACGCAGCAGCGACAAAAAAGATTTAAAAAAAGCCGGCAATGAAAAAATTTAAGGAACAAAAAAAACTACGCATCTACCACAAATTGCATGGACAGAAGAGTTTTTAATTGCGTTATGATAGATGCAAAAGTACTAGTTTGGACTTTTTTCAACAAACGGTACTGCTTCTTTGAGGCCCATCGTTGAAACTAGACGGCCAAAGAAATGAGCTGCCAAGAGGAAGAAAAACTCCTAAATATTTTTTTTATATTCCATCAGTCCCGAACTTCTCAACCAGTAATTTTAAAGAAGAGTGAAATTTTTGAAACAAATACAGTAGAGATCTAAATTTAACAATGAACGCAAGAAATACCCCAATTGATCAATATCGTGTCTTACGTTTTTATCATTATGGTTTTATTTTTTCATAATTATCTTGACTTACTATGTACAATAAAGTTGCACTCAAGATATACTTTTTTCTTTTCGAAAATGAAATTTTCTAAGGGACAATAAGAATTCGATGAAATGTTAAAAAACAACAAGGAACGGAACAGAAATAAAGTCGAATAACTTGCTTTATCAGCCAGGCTCATTGGATGAGAGCGTGGAATAAAGTTTAAGATTTACGATATGACAAGTATTGTGCAACGAATTTAAAATTATAAATTCAGTTCGGTTGATCTGAATCCTGGAACTAAAGCAAATAGTTATTAATTTTGCTTTTCATTCGTTAAGCATAATCGTTCAAATGATTGAATAACCGATAAATATTATATAGCAGTTAAAGTTACCTCTTTTGATATCTTGATTCTCATAATTTAATAATTATGAATTTTTTCATTTTTGGAACTTGTTATATATAACAATTGCAAGTTCCAAAACTGAAAAAATTCAGATAATACCCAAGGCTTGAATGCTTTAAATAGGACTATAAAATATTTGGAAGAAAACTGGAAAAATAGAACACAGCTGATCATTTGTCGTTTAATAATGCTCGGTACATTTTTGTCAAACCCGAATTTAATGAACTCGGAATATATGAAGCTTCAATGCATTTCATCAAATTAAGAAGCATTGCCATCTAAATTTAAGTAATCTGTTGTTTATGATATTTTGCTTTATGACATTGCCCTCCATATCAATCAATATCTGGTTGGGTGCACATACGTACTACCCAACCAGTACTCGACAGTATTGTTTGTTTCTTTTGTTGCTAATACCAACAAACTGATGATTACCCGGTGGTACATTGCTTCCGTGATTTCGAAGATAATCATGAAACTGGGTTTGGGGTACTGGGTATGAGTGTTCAGGTCAGGGAGGAAGGGGAGTATGGGGCTGAGTTTCAGTTATTGCATGCCATAGCTAGCATCTGCATCCCAGCTGCAGTACCATCTCCTAGAGACATGAAGCAGGTTGTCATCTTAGGAATGGAGTCCTCCAGAGTTTTGTTTGATTTTTCAAATACTTCCATCAAGTTTCCTCGCAATTTGATTGGTTCCTGACATTACGAGTTCTGCATAAATCGCACTATTTTGAGCTTGTAATCGCACTGAGTCTGCAGTTTGAACTAAAATTTATTTTATAATATATTTTTTTAATTTACACTATTTCAAACTGAAATGATACTAATTCATATTAGTAATGATTCATTACACTAAGGGTTTGAAAGTGAACTAGCAAGGCAAACATCACCAAGTGAAGTCGCCTCATCGCTAGTTATTCTAACACTCAATTATGTCAGTCTTATCTTCACTGAGGTAAAATGAAGAGCCAGGATTTCGTAGGAATTTAACATTGTCGCATGTTTCGTTTTCAAGCGGCCAGTACCTTTTTCAATATGAAGAATGTAGCGCACTCTCATTAAAAACTACGGCCTCAAACTTTGCTTTATATAAATTGCGGTTGTCGTGTCTCCTAGGAGAAAATTATCATTAGTGACTTTGTAAATTACTTTTTATTTCATAAGATTTTCAATTGCATTTTTCTCTTTGATTTATGTGATGCTTTTCAGTTTACATATTTCTTGAAAAAAAATCGAATTCAGACTTTAAAAAGCAATAGAATTCGTATTGAGTGACGTACGTAGCCCAGCGGGTTCCGCTTAGCGCTATCAGGCAGCCACTGTAAATTAAAAAAATACAAAAACTGATATTTTATTCATTTTGATTTTACTCTGATCACTGTTTTCTCCAAGGAACCTGAAGAAACGTTACTTATCCCGAAAAGGAAGTTAATTACATCCCATTTTAAAATATCGTTTTTAAATCACTTTTACAATTATTATCCTTGCATAATGAAGTTTTCGCAAAAAAATAGCCGTGTACAATGAAGACCTTTTCATGCAGTTGCTGCTGGTCTAGATTTTGTTTTCTATCCATGTACCTTATCAATATTCACTGGTATGCTGGTACTTGAAATAAGTCGAATACATTAGGGAAAAACTTGCTGTTTTACATGAAAGTTGATTGCTTTCAGCAGCGCGAGGTCTTTCTCTACCGTTCTGCTCCTGGAGAGTTTGGGTGGAATTTTACTATGATCAATAATTACTTTAGATTAACTGTACTGTGTAAGAAAATACGAGTATAATATATTAAAATTAATAAATTTAAGGACGATATTTACCGCAACAGTAATCAAACCGTTTCAGTAGTCTAATGTAATTAGACAAACATTTTAATAAAATTCAGTTGCTTAAAAAAATAGGCTTCAGTGCAAATGTCAAATCTAGAAAAGGTACGTATTCAACCAACTATTAGCGAGATTTTAATGAGTCTTGACATGTAATATAAATAATATTTTTAAAATATTAAACATGTATTTTGCCACCTCTAAGAAAATAAAATAATAAAAACAAAAGCTAACCGGTGTTTCGTACCAAAGACCTGTGATTCTCCAGAATTTCACTGAGTTTTCGTATTTAAAGACTTGAGCAACAAAGAATGAATTTGAAGTGCCGGCGGGTTTTTATTGTATAAAAACATTTTTCTTTCGTAAACTAAAAATATTTTTATTATGATTAGAAACAGACTGTTTTTCATATTTAGTTTTAAAATCATCTTTTTCGGTTTTACTTCTGAACGGGATCACTTCTAACTTGAGTGTTTGAAAAAAAAACCATAAAACATATTAACACAGTTGACTACGCTAGTATATGCTCATCCTGCAACAAGTGTACAAATTTAAGTTTTCATAAATCATTGGTCAATGTTCCCCCAAAAAGTTATAAACATATTAAAATGTGACTTTCGTTTAGTCCATGTGTATCTTACAATAAATATTCCCATTGAATTCACTCGTTATAACTAAATATAATAGAGGCCACATAATAATAGCAGTGGGACCTGCCTTAGAAAATATATAGCCAAATAAACATTCAAATTCATAGTGAAACCGTCCGAAGGCCCGAGAAATATTTAAAATTGCAAGAAATGCTATCGGAAGATATGTGTTAAAGACTAAGTCAGACGATGTCACAAAGTAACTACGCCTTAATCTGAAAACACTAAACTAAATAAAAGCTTTTTCTCGTTATACTTTGGACTCGGTGCTTTCTCAGTGTTTTAAAGCCCTCCTCAATTATCAATGTGGTGTGCATGAAATACGTAATATGTCGTGGTCTTTAAGATAAACAAAGAAGAGTAATGTTTGTCTTTAAAACTTTAAAAGCAATCAGTCTGTCCCGCAATTCTCTAAAGAAACATGCAAGTCATTAAACCGTTCTGTTAAACTTCAATCATTATATTAGTTCTCATTCTGCAGTGTTTTCGACTTCTACTTAACAATTAGACCTCGAGGTCGAATGGACTACGAGTCAGTAGCCCATGCATGAGAACGAAGGCCAAATGGGCTATTCAAACCCGTAGTCCATGAGGCCCAGGGGTCTATTAAATTGTTTTAGTATAAACCTACTAATCGGTCAAAAAAGGATGTACATGTTAAATTATCGATGAAATCCTCTGATATTATAGCAAAGCGAGCTCATTACTAATTGATTCGCCATCTTTTCTCTGCTGATAGGCTATCACAAATCAGTAGACCTTTACTAAAGTAGCCAATCAGAATGTAGGATGCTTGTTAGACCGTTAGTAGTCAGTATAAAGAAACTCAGTCTGTAAAAAACATTAGCAGGTAAAAACATATAAATATTTTACCGCCGCAGGTTAGCCTGGTTGGTAAGGTGCCAACTATCTGTCGTTCGGGAGGCTCGGGTTCGATTCCCGGCCGGACCATCATTCAGGGTCTTAAAATAATTGAGGAGAAGGTGCTGTCTTTGCTTTAATATATTTACAAGTGGTTAGATCTACTGGTCTTATCGGATAAGGACGTTATACCGTAAGCCCTCAGAGACATATCTGTGTTTTTTTTTCTGTGTCTGTCTGTCACTGTTGTTGTTATCATTATATCATTACCATTAAATCATTACCATTAAATCATTATCAATATCCTATCTTTATCCTTAATAATCTTTATCATTGATATCATTATTATCATTATTATTATTATTATTATTATTATTATTATTATTATTATAGATTATGCTCATCTCCATAACCATATTTAAATTCAACAGTTAAGTCTCCTTCAAAAAAACTATATTAAGTATAGCAACGTTCAACATTTTTGACATTCGCAAGCTGAACCTTCACATTGTTATCATAATCGTCTGCATGCATACAGAGATTCATTTAGCATTTAGGTTTGTTTAATATTGCTTGTTTCTTTACATAACACGTTGTAACTACCACATCGTCCAGTTTGTTAGGTCACATTTTTTTTTGGAGGACTAGTAATAAAGAAACATATATAGTCTGCGACATATAGCTATACGTTTTCAATCCAGTTTTTTTGATGTGCTTCCCGCCCGACAACAGCTTTTGCGTGAAGGTTTTTATAGTTGGCGCTGTTACTTTGTAGCCCTGGAGAAGGTTAACGTTTGGATGGGAAATCTCGCTTTCTTTATACACCGACCTGTTTTAGCATAGCGATTAATCACTAGCTCATTTTAATCGATTATCTTAAGCCGGGAAAATTTGGCTTGTCATATGGCCATAGTAAAGATCAAAGAATGAAATAAGAGAAAACAATTTTTAAGCCCTTGGCGGGAATCGAACCCCACATCTTCGGTTTAC
>JAPEIX020082907.1:0-10733 GCA_026122405.2 Zoanthus sansibaricus | reverse complement strand
TTATTTAACGTCAATTGCGAAGGAAGTGGTTGCCCATTCTTCCTAGCCAGAGGCTAATGTTTAATCGCTTGACGGCTTAGATCTTGGGGTGAAAGTCGAATTTGCAGAGGTAGGAAAATCGGAGAACCCGGGGAAAAACCCTCGGAGTCAGATTGAGATCGACAAAAGTCAGCCCACATGCGGTGCCCAGTAATCGATCCCAGGTCGTAGAGGTGGAAGGCGCGACTGTGACCACTATGTCATCCAAGAGGAAGTGAAAGGATCTCATCAGCTTAAATCAAACCGGAGATAAGCACCGACTCAATGGGCCACTTGGCTCGTAAAGAATTTAGCTTAGGATATGCTCTGTTGTTTTAGTTGTTGTAAATTTTAAAATCGCCTCATTGCAGTGTGGTATTAGCAGAACACAACTGCAGAAGTCACAGATATGAATCCCATTGAAATCTAGAAACTTTTCTAATTTATCTTTAGGGGGAAACTCCGCCTATCTCTATAGGGGTCTTTTGTATACAGAAAGGGTTTCTAGTTGGACGATTTGTTTCACTTCTACACAGAAGGTTACCTCTAAGACCTTTAAAAACGAATCACACTGATGCTTCTTGCTTAAATTAAATTGTCATAATCAATTTGTTCGTTGAGCCGCTGGGTAATAGACTCTATAAGTTGCAATGCGTATCTTATGAAAAAACTCAGTTTTAAACCTATTTATAAAACCAACAGATTTTGTAACATTTTATTATCTATTATGCGTTCAAAGCCTAATTTAATTATACTATTTTTTATTTTAGGTATTTCACCTTTATATGTAATATAATTCAATTTATGTATTTTATAGTTTTTATTCAACTTATATTGTAATTAGCAGCTTAATTTAACCTGCGGGTTGCAAAGCTTTTATTTAATAAACGCGATCTATCTATTTACCTTCCACCAAAAGAGACAATAAAAATGCTTAAGACAACAGCCATGACACATAACAATGGAAATGGTATTAACAACAACAAGGAAATTGCGATTATAAGGATAGCAGCAAAAATGGACTTTATTGACTGAGAATCACAATAACTAGTTGTTAAAATGTTCATACAATTATCTATCATTTTTTCCTTTGATTCTCTTCGTTACAGATATAGATGAATGTGATCCAAGTCTGAAATCATGTGACCCAAACGCAGAGTGTATGAATACTCTCGGAAGTTTCGAGTGCCGTTGCAGTCCTGGCTACATTGGCAATGGACGGTCGTGCGTCCGTAAGTACAATTGTCCACAACAAAAGCGAGTAAAAACTGGGTACAAAAGTGGCCGTGCAGGCCTGGGTAGATTGTCTGGGTAGACAGAATTGCTTAACTCAATGAATCAAAATGTCGTCTCGAAGAATCAACACTAATAGTAATAGTATTTTGAACGTATCAGAAAAACCAGAAACTAGTCTAGAAACAGATTTAACCAGTTATAACTACATTTATTAAAAGAAAGAACAAATTCTGGGACTGAGGAAAAAAAGCGTTTTTCGTAATATCGAAAAACTCTCCACTTCACTTTCGATTCTGAAGCTGTTTACCCAACGGACTTGTCCAATATCATGATCTCACGTGGCCAATTTAGTACCCAGCCCTTTACTCATTTTTGTAGTGGGCAACTGTAGTAACCCGTACGTCCGGTGGGTAAAAAAGGATAAGGGAGAGAGGTAGGGGCGATATAGACATTCTATTCAGAAATTGTTAAAAAGTTGCTTAAAAGTATTAAATTTTACTAGTTGCTTGATTAGTAATCCGATTCTTCCGCAATTTATGTTATCAGTTGAAACAAAACGAGTGCAGTCTCAGTTCGTTTAGAGTTTGGTGTACAAAACAATTAAATTCAATAAAATATACATTACAATATGCAATACAATGCTTTATGTGATCACGTGATTACCTAGGAGTTACAAAACACATTAAAATGTGAACGTAAACAAAATATATATGATAAATGAGTTGCAGTAAATGACTGAGTGCTTCTTTAATTCTATTTGAAGTTTCGCATTTTCACAAATTTAGGCGATGATTCTTGCAATGGTATCCAGTGTCACAGTAACGCAACATGTGTACGTCAACGCTGCATGTGTAACGCAGGATATTCGGGAGATGGACGTAACTGTATTGGTAAGTTAAGTTGTATCTTGATAATGAATATTTTCATTCATCCAGTTGATTCTATAAGTAAAAAAAATAATAAATCTCTAACTGAAACTGATATACAAGTGTGATACGGCCGAAACGTCGATCATCGAACTTGTATATCAGTCTCAGTTAGAAATTTATTATTTTTTTTACTTGTAATTGTGATAGTTTTTAATGCACGACCACATCAGCTTTTGCTGTAATTTCATCGTGTTGAAATAAATGCTATGTATGTATATACAGTATAACAAAAGTAGCAGTCATGTCAAGCTTAGAGGATTGAATTCGAATTAAAAACTTTTGAATTGCTTGCACATTGAAAGTGCAATCACATTTATTTTAGTGATTTCATGGTTTTTGCTTTAGAATCGAAGTTCAACTCAAACAATTAACACCTATTTTTTTTTTATTAGTTTCAAAGTAGCCTTGTCATTCTCATCTAATTGCGTATGTTTAATGCAAGTGAAGTTTGTGTGTTAAATGTAAAGCAGTAGTTTTGATACCAAGAAATCTTTTTGAATCAACAAACTCTTGATTAAGAGGCATTACTTTTTCTATTCTTGTAGAGCTTGCAGAAAGTGATGACCTTTCACGTGCACATTCTTAACACTGCCCTTTTAATAGAAGTTTATATCTGTTACATATTTTACAAAAAAATGTATTTTTGTTGCAGTTGGGTTAGAAAACAGAAAAATCAATGTCAGTTATTACCCTCCTAATCCGGCAATTAACAAACCGGTAGTTTTCATTGCTTCTGTAAACGACAACAGTGTGGTGAGTAATTTAACAACTACATTTAATAATATACATATATTTTACAAAAGATGATAAATATATAATTATCATACAAAAGTATACAATGTGCCCTCCTGGTTATAATGGCATTATAGCAGCTTGTGAACTTGGGCGCACGATGTACGGTTACACATTGTAGGATTGCATTGTGAAATCACCAGGGTGCTCAAACTGCAAGCAGTGGGCAATGCATAATGCAAATAGTGAATGATTTACTAGGAAACTCGATACCCAAATCTTAGAGTGCTCAAAAGCATGCACTCGAGCATAATATACATAATTATTATAAACCTACTAACGGTCTAACACGCATCCTGCATTCTGATTGGCTACTCTACTAAAGGTCTATTTGTGATAGCCTACTAGTAGAGAAAAAATGGCAGATCAAAATAGTAATGAGCTCCGTTTATGGCCTCTTGCTATAATATCAGAGGATTTAATTTGTACATCCTTTTTGACCGATTATTAGGTTTATACTAAAACAATTAGACCTCTCGGCCTCATGGACTATGAGTTTGACTAGTCCATTCGGCCTACGGCCTTATGGGCTATTGAATCGTAGTCCATGCTTCCTCGAGGTCTAATTGTTAACTATACGAACACCAGATTTTAGGCTAACACAGGTAAGACTCTACCTACCTGTTTACATCCAGCACGCCAAAGCTGTCCATAAACGGAAAGTTACTCGCTATTGCATCAAACTCGTTCACACTAATGCTGCCATCTTTATCCTTGTCGTAAAACCTAAACACCGCCTGTGAATCCCGAACACAGATTAGTATAGTAATTGAGTTGTTAGTGAGCAATTTGGTCTGAAATCACGTGTATGTATTCAAAACTGAAAGAGTGAGCAGTGCGAATGATGAACATCATCAGAATGATTTCAGTTCAAACATGCATGACATGAAAATCAAAAACCAATTAACTTTATATCCATTTTGAAATCACTTTTTATGAGCTAAATATGATTTCTGCTTTCGCAGCGAGGTCGCATTAAGAAACCGAGCCAACAGCAATCAAAAAGTAGACTGGAAACAAGATTCTAGGTGCTCAGGAACCCTAGTTAGTGTGTGTCCAGAATCCCATGCGCACCTTATCATTGACGTCATCCAGGTTGAGCACGTTCAGGCCGTCCTTTACCGTTCTGCTCAAAGAGAGGTTAGTTGGTATTATATGGCTAACTTATTTTGAGTTTACGGTCAGTAAATACCCACGATTAACTGTACCGTGTAAGATAATTCAAGAGTTAACTGACTATACAGTAACAGCCATTATACCGTATTGATAGACCTAATCTTACGGTCAGTAAATACCCAGGGTTAACTGTACTATATAAGATAATAATTCAAGAGTTCAAAACAATAACTGAATTTACAGAGGTGTCCAGCAAATCATAGGGAACTATGATTGTCAATCAATCTACGGTCTCATGGGCTATTGACTTGTAGTTCATTCGTCCTCAAGGTCTAATTGTTAATCAGTCTCATTTGCAAACGATGTAATTGAGTACCCACCTCTACCATTGCCGTCACGTGTCTCTCCATCACTCTAGGGTCGGGCTCAGGATCTGCTCCGGCTACCCAGTCAGCAAATAAAGTTCGGGACGATGCCATGGCATCATTTCGATTCAAACTATTCAAATTCTGAAAACATTAAAAAGCATCCTATGATGAGCTTGTGGAGCAAATATAAATCATTGAACTCTCTTGTTAGCAGGTTTCATCTCCTATTTCTAGTTCAAAAGATTGTATCTACAAACAAATCTTAAAGGAGAACTGAGCCCTAAAACTGACTTTCTATCGTTTGAACATTTAGGCATAGTAGAACAACTATACGAAGTTTTTGTAAGCTGTTAGCCGAGCAGTTCAGAAAAATTTGCTGTTTTGTAAAGAATCAACTAGATTTGATCGGCGGCTCAATATGTGATGTCAGCGGTTGTTTATGACATTGGTTACGATACTGGAATGATTAAAACAAGGAAACATGGTTACTGTGCGGCTTTTGGCTGCTATAAAAAAAAAAGAAACTTCGCAAGACATAGATCGCCCAAAAACTATTTTGGTTTGAAGCACAGAGCCATATTTTAAATTTTAGTATTAAGTTCCCCTTTAATTAAACAGCAAAAAATAAATCCAATAACCCAAATAAAGGTCAAAAGACTGCAGAGAACTGCAAACTTGTATACACAAAGATAATCTAATGTATTTACGCTAATCGTGGGTTAATGAGTTAATGAATGCACGTTTTCATACACTGTTCGCATTTCGATTTCCTGACTTCCTTATTTAACTAATTATAATTAACTTAATTACTTAATTCTTCTCTTTCCTCGGCAATATATTTCAACGTGGTAGTGGCCGACATGAAAGCATAAGCTACTTCGGCTGCTACACACAAATCAACTAAAAAACACTATTTTTATAGCATCTTTGTGTAAATTTAAATTGTATTATGTTTCTTGTAGTATGTAATATATATTTTTGTATATAGTGTGAAAGTGAAAGTGAAAGTGAAAGTATGTAATATATATTTTTGTATATAGTGTGAAAGTGAAAGTGAAAGTGAAAGTGAATGGCTGATTTGTACCACGTGATACTGGGGTATAACGAAACAACCACTTTGATATCAGTTTTGTGATGAAATAGCCGTGGTGTATATTCAACACACCACTGCTTTCACACCATAGCTTCGGGAACTAAAATGTTTTCACAAAGTAATTTTAAAACGTTGTTAAAATCATTCTGTATTCCAGGGCTCGAAATATACGGTCGCATTTGCGACTTAATATTTACTTTTGCGACTAAAATCAACATTTTCTCTGTTTTACCCTTTTTGTATATTTAGAGTTTCAATGCAGACTGTTTCATTACGCAGTGTATTCAAACTGAAAACAAAAATGTTAACACACTCTTTGATCGTGAATTATTGGGATTTTATCTGCACTCGTTCGCTAACAATGAATTCGAAATTTTGCATATCCCGATAATCTCACACGCTGAGTGCTAAACTTTAAATATTCCAAATTTTAATTCGACGGTGAATAGAAACCTTTTGACGATCTTGAGACAATTGGATTCCGAGCATTCTTTTTTTATGCATGACATTTTGATCCACCATAGTAACTCTTAAGATAAAACTCCACAAATTAAAAGCCCGTTAGTGGTGTATCTGTATCGCTAACATTAAGTGTTAAATTAAAACTGTTACGTTAGAAAAACCAGAAAGTAATGTCGCGTCTTCAACTTACGGAACAACTCGACGTTCGTGGTTCTCTAGCAAGTGACAACTCATAAAGTTCATCTTCAGTAAATCGCGGTTGCAAAGAAACCTAAAATGTAAACAAAAAGAATCAGCAAGAAAGCTGTTCCAGTTATTTTCAGGTAACACCCACAAGGGGCAACAGTCAGGACTAACTATTAAAACATGGATGACAATTTCCTATAAATCTTAGATAAGAAACGGAAAAGGTAACAAATCTTTAGCGATGATTTTATTTAGTCTTTTTCATTTCCTCCCCCCAAAATAGTCATTTTGTCCCTAAAACGGCATTATAAATTGAAGCTTGTTAATTTTAACTTTTAAATATTGAAGCAGTATGCATTATTACGATATGAACTACATCTATTATTGTATTAACGCAGAACTTTTGAAGAGCACTAAGGAAAAACTTAAAGAGAAATAAAATCATATATCCTGTTAAACTGCAAACTATCACACTATAGAGAAGCCTTACATGAAGTATTTAGGGGGGAGGGGAAGAAACTAATATAATTTTCTTAACTTTGTCAACCATTTCCTGCTATTCAGAAGTGACGATATTTTTAGTATCTTAAATTATTATGGCTTCGCAAAGTGTGGTTATAATTTTAGGAGTTGACGAGCCTGGAAAGCAAATATTGACAACTGATTTGTTTTTACTCAAAATCGTGAGCTGGGGAGGTTTTGCCTAAGGCCGTAAAGGACAAAACTCCACCAAAACTTAAAATTAAATTATTTATATAACCAACGCACCTGGTAGACTATAAAGGCGTTTTATCTGACGCGAATCAACTGATTTTTGTGGAACACAACAACTGACAGACTTTAAGAGAAGTGTTATACTTGTTATTTCAATATTGCTTTTGATCAACAGTTGAATAGTTTTGAGAAAAAGCTACAATAGTGCATCGGCGTCGAGACGAACCGAATTAACAATAACATAAACAAAGTATATATTAGAATAGATGAAATTTAGACTTTCATACCCTGAGTAAGTTGATAAGTTCTGTGTCGGGTTTAACTGGAGGACAAACTTTTTTAACTAAAAGTACTTTGGAGAAAATAGCTGCCATTCGCATCATCTTGTGAACATTGATTAGACGACCAGCAAGGAAGTCTGGTAGAGCGGTATGAAGTGCAATCAAATCTTTCATCTGTATACCTGGAAATCACAACATGAACATAACATGTTATAACTTACAAAAACACAATTGTCAAGCAAAATATTAAAAGATTTCATTGATTTATCAATATTTCCTTGACGCACAAAGTCTAATTATAGACCTATTCACGATATTATAGTCAAATATTTACAAGACATACAGTACTGTGACGTGTTGTTACAACTTCAATGCTTTTTTTGAATAATAACCATAGAATATGAAAAACTTTTCCATTTGTTGTGTCGTTTTAAGGTCCAAAACAGTTTGATTAGGTTATCTAGAAACCCCAATACAATAAATATTAAGAAATCATTTCAAATTTTGGCAATAAAGAAAGCAGGAAACTGTCACACTCACGCAACTACAGCTTAAAAGGAACACAAAGAAAACGTTCATAATCCCCAAAGTTTTGAAAAGAAAACAAGTTTTATCCTAAAATTCAAAACATAAATATTATATATTTCATTTTGTTCTGGAATTTATCTAACCATAAAAGCTTGTCTGAATACAGTAGAGTAAACTAAATAACTTTGTATATTAATCGTATACTACGATAAACAAGATACTGAACTATTCTTCAAATATGCCAAAAATGTGAATTTTTAAAGAGACAACCCGTGATGTGCCTCTCCCAGTAAAACCTACTCATGAACGACTCGATCTCTTCTCAAGGCCACATCTTATTTGGTATAAGAGTAAAATGTGCTGACAAGCGTGGGAATATTCGTCAGAACGAAGGACAATACAAGTTACACGCACTGAAAACAATGACCCTTAGATCTGATTAAAAATATTCGAGTGATATTGATTTAGCTTGAACTATAAAGCAATTAGTTTTCAAAAAATTAAAGTCTCAAAAGCGCAAAAATAGTGAAAATCTCCGAAACGGCATGAATATGCTTGAAAGAAAATAGAAATTCCTTTGTCTGTTTTTTCATTAATAGCTAACTTAAAGTTCGTTTTAAGCTTCAATATAATGCTATAATGAGATTAATGAACCAAATATATTTTTTGTTTTCAAACATCTATCTCCCACGTGAACATAACACGGAAAAGCCATCCGTATAAACTGCTACAACGGTAAAGTTCTACCGGATGCTAGCGTAACACCAGTTCCATTTCAAATTTGGTAAGTGACGAAAGTCACTGTCAGATAAAACTAAAAATATTTTAAATCCTTTTGATTACAATGCGGTTTGCCTAATATCTTAACAATGTCTCAATCTGATCGTGCCTCACTTTACATTTTGAGTAAAAGGCTTGATTACTGGCATACCATGAAATATCCATAAAATGTCAACATGATTTTAATCAAAACCAAGCCCTGGGATTTCAACTGATATGAGAAATACCTTTGGGTTCTGCGCCCAAAAATTACAAGAACGCAGAGATCAACAACTATTTTTTGGTACAATTAATAACATGATAGTAAATCATTCTTTATAAAATTAAGTTACAGACGTATATTTTAACAATATATCATACAGCGGTTACAAAATACTTTATTTTCAACATAAACAAGAAAAGCCACAGATTTATTATCATGATATGTAACACCATTCGTCACTGTAAAAATCTGGGCCTGCAGAGTTATGTATGTGAAATGGAGTATATTAATATTTAATTTATTTTAATTTATAGCTATAATGTACAAATATGAGTCAGAATTAGTTGAATGAAATAACGACTTCCCCTTATTCCAATACTGTGTTATAAACATTGATTTTATCCTAACTATCGAGCACTCAAAATAAATTTTCAGGCATGTGCTAAAACCCAGACGACAGACGATAGACGATAGACAACAGAAGATGGACGATAAACGAGATAAAAAGAAAAATAAAATAAAATAAAATAAAATAAAATAAAAATGAAAATAATAAAAAATAAAAATAAAAAATAAAATGAAAATGAAAGTGAAAATAGAAATAAAAATAAATAAATATATAAAAATCTAAAAAATAATAAAATAAGATTATCTGAAGATATAAAACACAGGAAATGAAATTTTGGTTCTGACCTTTCATCGCCATGGTAACTACACATTACCGAAAGGCTTCCTAGTATCAGAAACATTCTAACCATCGAAATTTTGAGTGTTTTTTAGTAAAAGAATTCCTTAGTTTTATGTCTGCTTACCTCTACGTGGCATTTACACATCATAAATCATGGAACCCGGTTGATGATTTGGAAACACAGGTTTTCCTGAAGAACAAAAAACATGATGTTCCCGGGCCGGATCAAATCACCCAGGCAGGGCTATACGCAGTTCGGAGGCCTTCGGCCTTTCGGAGTCTCCTTCCTGGTGGCTGGCTGCTGGGCAGACGGGTTTGCGGCTGGAAAGGGCAAAAAAGTGCCCCCCATGTCACTGAGATTTCACAAACATCAAGGATCATCCAAGTACATGACAAGATGCCAACATATGCCAACACTATGCATGTAGGTTTTGCCCCGTATCGCACCGCAAAGCCCACAGTGGCCTGAGGCTATGATGTGCACCATGGCTTTCAGCTGTATCACACGGACCCCTCTGGCAACTTCAGCGGATGGAAGGCGGATGGTTTTGACACATCATCATCAGAATGTCGAGTCTTCCCGCCCCCGATTCTGAACATTTCTGAACCAAGATTGGTATTGTAACCTGTTCATACGTATCATTAGGAACAGTCGGAGCTACCAATTTCAGGCAATGCGGCATATTGATCGTCCAAAGGTGCGTGCCATTTCCGGCCAGGGCTATGCCATTGGAGTGAACAACAACACCGCCATGCAGATCATGCGTCAAGACTGGAAGCCAGGTGTGGGAGTACCCGCCGGCATGCCGGTGGGTAATTTCTTTTGACGATGGAAGAGCGGCAGGCTTTTAGCCTGCAAGAACCTGCTCGCAGACCATGGCAGGAAAGCGGAAGAGGGGATTCCAGATCGTGAAATGTGCCCGAATTACGCTCGGAGGTGACCAGTGAGCGCTGCGGAAAGAACGGTGGGGGAATTTAGCGACGCTGAGAAGCGCTGGTTGTTCATTGGTTGTTTTGTTGCCTTGACTGCGACGTCATTCGGCTTCGTTGTCCGTACGCAGCTCATCGGCGAGTGGGGCCTCGAATTCAATCTGACTGAAGTACAGAAAGGCGAAATATTTGGCGTCGGACTGTGGCCTTTCGCCATCAGCATCATTCTTTTCAGCCTGGTCATTGACAAGATTGGTTACGGCAAGGCGATGGCGTTCGCGTTCGTGTGTCACGTTTTATCGGTCGTTCTGACGATTTTCGCGACGGGCTACTGGTCCTTGTACATCGCAACCTTTATCGCCGCCCTTGGCAACGGTAAGGTCGAAGCAGCGATAAATCCCGCTGTTGCA
>JAPEIX020082868.1:0-10736 GCA_026122405.2 Zoanthus sansibaricus | reverse complement strand
AACCTCGACTACGACGATAGATAGACTGATAGCAAACCGAAACCTAGACTCGGCCTACCACAGGTAGCCCGAGTAATTAAGTTTAGTTTGGTTGTCTCTTAGAGTATAGGGTGAAGCACGATTTGTGAAAATATTTCGTAGTGCAAGACCGTTCAAGATTTTGAACAGAATTGCTTTATGGTTTTTTCTTTTTTTGGATAGGTCGTCCCAGCGTAGGCTCTCAAGAAGTTGGGTTGAGCTTGAGTCGTAACTGGACATTGTTATTATTCTGGCAGCTCGATTCTGAAGATTTTGCAATTTATCTGATAATTTAGCACTACATCCACCCCACACTGAGCTGCAGTAATCAAAGTGTGGTTGGAAAAGTGCTTGATAGATTTGGGTGACAGAAGTGGTCGAAATGAATGGTCCGATGCGCTTAAGCGCACTAATGGCTGCAGAGATTCTTTGGGATTTTTCATCAATGTGCTTGTCCCAGGAGAAACGGCCGTCAACAGTTACACCCAGTGACTTGGCGCAAGCAACTTTCTTTATGGGATTATTTTCTATTTTGATATTTGATTTTTTTGTGATCGTTAGCTGTTTTTGGTGAGATGAAATTATCATAAATGTCGGGAAAGTTGAGCCCAACAATATCCTCACGATAAAATAATTCACAGGTTTCAAGGTAAAACACAACTCACAACTTTATTCTCTCTGTTTTTTTTTCTCACTCGCCCCAAACCTCTCTCGTACTCAGGCCCAACCTCCGCTGTATTGGGCCGCTCAATAACCCCATTTCCGGTTATAATTACATGATTAACACTCGTCTCGACACTCTCCCCCTATTTGATTCAGTCAATTGAAGCAAATATAAACCATACAATTGCTAGTTTGACATTGTTTAACATTAACAGGTTATAGTAGTTCTAACTTCACAACGGTTAAGTTAAATTCAGTTCATCCTTTGCTATCGCCTTGATACGCTCTGCCGCAGATACAGCTGCTTGTCGTGGGTTGAAAGCTCTTGCTCTGGGATTCAGCGGCACCTGCTGCTTTTGCTGTTCATCTTCTCTGTCACAGGACAATTCCATGGGACACAACTGCTGCACTGCTCGCTCCAGATACGATTTTCCAGCTCTTAACTTCACTGCTCTCACCACTCCATCACGACCGATAATCAACTTTACCACAATGCCGAGGTTCCACTTCCCACGATTGCGTTCTTCGCTCTGGATTAGCACTACATCTCCAACTTTAAGAGTAAGTTGCTTAGTCTTGTGCTTGAGATTGTGTCTTTCCCGTAGACTTCTCACATATTCTCCAGTCCAACGCAACCACAGCACATTTTTGCATCGACGGAGGTACTTGGCTCTTCTCCTCAATGGCAAATCTTCAATACCTTCAACATCAGCCTCGGGTAGCAAGTTGGATTGCCCATGCAACATAGTATTTGGGGTTAGCAGTGGTAACTGAACATCATCCTCGACATATGTCAAAGGGCGGTTGTTTACTGCAATCTCCACATCAAGGAGTACTTCTTCCAGCTCACTGAATGTCAACCATGCTTTGCCGATTGCTTTATAAAAAGCCTGCTTTACTACTCCAATTAAGCGTTCAAACTGTCCACCCCACCACGGGGCTCTACTAAGGTTGAACTGCCATTTGATACATTGGTGAGCTAAATAATCTTGCACCTTCTCTTCATTCATGATTTGCCTAATCCACTTTGCAGCTGCTACAAAACTTTTTCCATTATCCGAATAGATCTTCATTGGTCTCCCCCGCCGAGCAATTAGTCGCTTCAAGCACATGATGAGCCCTTCGGTTGTGAGATTGGTTACACACTCCAGGTGAATCGCCCTTGTCAGACTGCACGCAAACAGTAGGATGTAAGCCTTCCCTTCCCTTTTCTTTGACACTTTGTATAATATTGGGCCCGCATAGTCCACACCCAATACCTGAAAGGGCGAAGAACCCTCTGTTCGGTCAATAGGAAGATTTCCTGGTGGTGGGTTTTGGAAAGCCGTCGTATGGAACCTCTTGCAACCGTAACATAATTTGATCACTTTCTTCACAAGCTGTCTCAGGCGTGGAATCCAATAATCTCTTCGCACAAGACTCATGGTGAGTCCAACTCCCCCATGCAAGCTCAGTAAGTGGGCATCCTGAACCAATTTCTCGGTTAGCAATGCGCCAGGGGGCAAATAAATGGGGTAGCATCCCTGGATCCGGCCCCTACACTCAAACAATCCTTCTTCATTCTTTTGTAGGTTAAGTCGTAACTGGTCTTCCTGGAATTGATCTGTATTGACACAGTTCTGTTGGGTTCTCAAGATCCACGCTTTCACTTGTGCATTTGTTTCCACGATTGTTAATGGGCCTGAAAGGCGGCTCCTTTTACTCGACTTACAGTTGTAGATGAATCTTGCTATCCATGATACAATGCGAATGGCACGCCAGTATTGGTGCTTTTGAAGGATTTGATTACGCTTGTCTTCTGGTTCTACGGCTACTGTAAGAACATCTTTGATCATTTTTGCTTCTGCTTCAGTTTCGTTGCTAGGCTTCGTTTCAAGTAATTTTGGCCACAGTTCAGGTTTTGTTAGCCATTCAGGACCCTGGGTCCATTCCTCTAAGAGCTGATCTGCATTACAGCCTCTACTTCCAATATCTGCAGGGTTGCGATTCGTGTTGACATATCTCCACTCAATGAAGTCCTTTTCTTTTATCTTTCGCACTCTATTGGCTACAAACTGTTTGTAAGATCCACCACCTTGTATCCAGTGAAGAGCGACAGTGCTATCAAGCCATCCGATTACAGAATTTACTGGATATCCCACGAGTGTAGACTTCACATTATTTACTAAATTAGCGGCCATGTGTGCAGACACAAGTTCTAATCGCGGTATACTAAGATTCTTTTTTGCTAACCTTGATTTCGCAACCATCAGTCCTTGGCTTACACCTGAAGCTTGTTGAATAACTGCATACACCGCTGCTGCTGTTCCAGATCCACTTGTGTCACCGAATGCGTGTAGACTGACTGAATGGATTGGTTCCTCGAAACGTGAAAGGCTGCGTGGGACTTCGATCTTGCTGGGGAGACCTTCCACGAACTTGGTCCACTGCGCTGCTAGTCTGTCTGACAGCTTCTCATCCCACGGTATGTGATGGTCGCAGGCCTCGCGAAACATGAGCTTGCCAATGAGCATGGTAGGTGACACCAGCCCGAGGGGATCATACACAGAGGCTAGAAAACGAAGCATCTCCCGCTTTGTTATATCTGGTGGGCTATCTGGGAACACTACAGCTATCTTGTCTCCTCTCTTATCCCAAGGAAGTCCCAACAGTTTAGTCTCTCCCGGATTGACACACAATTTCTGCTTTGCGTAGCTCTGCTCTCCATCTCTTTGTTCTACTTCACCCTCCAACTCCAGCTTGTTAGAGTTCCATTTGTGCAATTTAAACCCAGCCTCCTTAAAGATTGCTATGGTTGTTTTCTTCAGTTCGGCAACTTCTTCCGTTATTTCTCCACCGGTTATAATGTCATCAACATACAAACTTTTCTGTATCTCTTCAACTTCACTTGGATACTTTTGTTTAAGGTTGTTCAGGTGCACTTTCAATGTTCCAGCTAGCAGAAAGGGAGACTGCACAAGGCCAAAGAGAGCCCGGGTAAATCTTAATGCTATGATCGATGACGGGTTTTTGTTCTGTACCCAGTGAAACCTCAAGACGTCTCTGTCTTCGGGCCTGATTCGAATTTGAAGGAAGGCTTGCTTCATGTCTCCAGTTAGCGCAATAGGTTTCATTCTGTTCCTTACTATAACATCCCACAGTAGGTTCTGCAGAGGAGGACCTGTCTCCAAACAATCATTGAGCGACATCTCAGCTTCATTTGTCTTTGCAGACGCATCATAAACAATTCTTATTTTCGTTGTCTCTGCTTTTTCTTTAATAACTGGCTTGTGAGGGATGTAAAACGTTTTCTCACTTGGTTCACCTTCAGCTTCTTCAACAATTCCTTCCGTCAGCTGTCCTTGTATAATTTCATCATACTTGTCTAGCATACCGGGCTGTTTGTCTAATTTCCGCAAAAGGTATTCAAGTCTCTTCTTACTCGCAAGTTCATTGGTTGGCAAGAGACCATGTCCTTGCTTCCACAAAAGTCCTGTTTGGTACCAACCTTCCTTTGTTCGCAGAAGCTGTTCAGCAAATTCGTCAAAAACTATCCCTTGGTCCTGTTCTGATCTGTCACCTAATCCGAGAACGTCCAAACTACACAAATCTGCATAATCGGTAACTGATGTTCTCGTGTAGTAAGAGTGAGGAGTTGTTTCCTTTCCTGGAGACATCAGAGTCCATCCCAGCTTTGTAAACTCAGCAATAGGCTCGTGAGGTTTCCCTATTCTCGGTTTTGTTTCGGTTTTAATTCTAGAGTACTCACTTGCTCCGAGAATAAGGTGGATAGGTAACTCGCTTTTCTTGTCATTGTCATCCATTATCACACCCTCTAAATGGCTGTATTTGTTGGTCAACTCTGTATACCTCGGATTTGGTATCCTGAGGAGGACACCCTTATCCACTTTGTTAACTATCGTTGACATCTCAAACTTCTTATCAATACTGGACAGTTTAACTTGATAACCTTTAACCATCTGGGTTGTAGAACACATCATCATTTCGATAACTCTAGGCTCAACATGAGCAGGTGACTTTTTCAGATTTCTAATAAGTGTGGCAGAAGCGTACGAGCTGCCAGATCCGGTATCTAAAAGTGCACGGCACCTTATGCCATCAATCTCCACAACAGCTACTGGATAGATGACAGTCCCTTCGCCAGTTGCAAGCATAAGGTTAGTTCTCGTGGATGACTTGTCGCAGATTGACGTGTGGTGTTTGCCACCGCAGTGTTGGCACGTATATTTACTTCTACACTCACTCGCTCGGTGCTTTGACCCAGCGCAATTGAAACATAGTTTCTTTTCACTCAGGATCTTTTTTCGTTGTGAAACATCAGTCACTTTGTCACAAGTTGCTAACTTGTGGTCCTCTGTTTCACAATACACACACAAACGTTGTGCATGTGGTCTTACACCATCAACCTTTGCCTGATATGATTGATCCCTTCTCATGGGGCGGCTACTAGAATGGGCTGCCTTTATCTCTTCACTAAGCAAAGGGTTGCGGTCACACCATTTTTTGAGGGATTCAATTAATTCGGGAAAACCCCATTCTTGCCAGTTATCATCCATACGCACCAAGTCTGCCCTTATCCCTGGTAATTTTTCTAGTCGATAGACTGGCACCTTACCAATTAGGCTAACCAGGTGGCGGTTGGCTGCCTCTAATACTGTCTGATACTGTTTCTAATACTGTCTAATACTGTTGTTTGATGCTGAAGGCAGGAGGTTTTGCTGGAACGTCTGTGGACATTATTTTGTTCCCCCTGGATACCTTAAAAACTCGCTTGCAGTCTTCTCAAGGTTTCTTCAAATCAGGAGGGTTTCGTGGTATCTATTCGGGTATTGCATCAGCAGCTGCTGGCTCAGCCCCAGCTGGTGAGTACAAAAGAGGAAAAAAATGTCTCTAGCTCAAAAAGTTTTTTGTAAATTAGTTTCCCAGAGCACAGGCAGCCCAAACTTTGTTCATTCATGTATGTTTTGACCTCAAAAATAAAAATATGTATTTGAGATAATATTCGATTTTTGATATATCCTGAAAATGAAAATTGACAGAATTAAATATAATTTTCCTCATGTGTTGCTAGTATCTTTTTTAACTTTTGGACAGACATGCAAAATCTTTTGAGCTATCTCTCAATTAAAATGGCCTCATTAATTAATTTTTTTGCAGGAAAATTCTTCTTAAATGTTTTTTAATGCATCATTGCAATACAGTTAGTATTGCAATATAGTAATGCACCTTTTTCACAGTTTAAGTATTCTTTTGTCTACATTTAAATTTGCCCTGTAAACCTCATTTTAGGTAACATATTCTTTTGATTTTAAAGCTCGCGAATGACGCTTGACAAGTAAATTTGAATGTAGACAAAAGAATATTTAAAACGTGAAAAAAGTCTGTTAGCAAATTAGTTCTAAACAGAAAGCAGGCCTGTGAATTAATTTCATGTGACCTCCCCCCCCCCCTCCTTCCTCTTCCCGCTTTCCTTCCAAGATTGCTTGCACCTTTGTTGCTCAAAAACTCCTTGCCCTTCAGTTGACCTTCTCAAAAAAGTCCTGGTATTTCCTATTGTGTGTTGCCAATATGGTCTCACAGTTGTGCTCATATTAATAGCTTATTTAAAAAGTTAGCTACAGTGTACTACGACTCTAAACTTAATTTAAATTTAAAATACTTCAATGTTTTTCAATTTCCAATTAGATTTAGCTCATTTGTTACAGTATTTTTGATAAAGGAATTGCAAGCTTTATTATAGTAACATTTGAATTTTTTTAGAAAAAAAATATGTTGTAAAATAAAAGGGTTGTTTTTCGGTGCGTGGCTCCTAAAGCAGAAATTAATTATAATTGTTATTAAATATAATGACTATGTGTTTTCTTATCAAAATATAATTTTCAACCTAAGAAACTACTTAATACTAAATCATTTCTAATTTAAACTTTTTTGTTTCAACTTTTATAAAAGTATATTTCTATAAATAATTATTATTTTTATACTTTGCATTTGATTATAGCTGCTACGTTTTTTGTGTTTTATGAGTTTGTGAAAAACTTGTTGACACCAGCAGTCAGTTCACAGTTCCAACCTGCAGTCCATATGGTTGCTGCGATGGCTGGTGAAACAGTGAGTAATTCGTTGGTATCATTCTCTATCAGGGCCGTACCCAGACACAAAATTTAGGGGGAGGGGTGGCATTTTCAAGAAACGAAAATATTTCAAAGTTGGTTTGCTACAGACGCTTTTTAGCTCCTTTTGAGAGAGTTCTCGGTTTTATTAAGTTTACATTATTGCTATGCGAAAGCCTCAGCAAACCATTAGCTCTACCGTGAAGTAATACTTTCTGAAGATTTGAAAATAGTATAGTGAAAAAAGCCAAAAAACACATACATCTCAGGGTCAAAATTTAGGGGGGGGGGGGGGCATTTGCACCCCCTGCCTGACGCTGGCTACGGCCCTGATTGTTCGAGTTAGTGTTCTGGCTGAAAGCCCGTCACTTCAACCGTAATTACATATTTTCTTTTTCATTATAGGACAGACATTCAAGTAAAATTAATTCTTATTGCACTTTATTTTGTTCTTAACGTCTAGGCCGCTTTGTCGTTTTTTCCTTTACTTGTATGTGTTTACTGTTGGTGTCATATCGTGTCGGGCCGGGCCGACATGACTACAAGTTTACTAGCAACGAGTACGACTACGTACACAAACAAGGTTTATCCGAAAAGTGTGTTTTTTTTTTTCAAAAATAAAAACAATTCAGTCAATCATTAGATGTATTCCTAAGATTGATTTGATAACTATTAATAAACTTAAAGGCTGAAGCGGGGTTTTAAATATTTACGAAGTAGTAAAAATAACAAAGCCAAGCTATGGTGACAGTTCTAACTGATATGCTATGATTTTAAAACAAGTTTTTTAATATGAAAGTTAATGAGTTATTATTTGCAAAAATTATTCTACAGCCCGTTCAAAAAACACTTGCCACAATTTTCTCTTTTTATGTTTAATATCAGTTTTTTTACTTAATATTGAGAACGTTGTTTCAAAACAAAAACTCAACTTATTTTAAATGTTCAACTGCTTGAGAAAAGTCCGGGTGCCATCCAAACTTGTTTATTAGTTTATTTAACTAGCTTAAGGCCAAAAGTGTCTTAATTCAAGTTAATTCTTGTTAATTGTGCCTAATTTCAAACACACACAATTGTTTTGTATGACCTGGCTGCTTTCTTGAGGCCCTATTAGGGGTTTCCGGGATACGGGATATTTGAGCAAAAAATTACCGGGATACGGGATATTTGAAGAGAAAATAACCGGGATATGGGATATTCGAATACTGGATTCCGGGATGTTGGAATACAAAACCGGAATATTTAGCCCACGAATTACCGGGATACGGAATATTTGGCTCCAGAATTACTGGGATATGGGATATGAAGACCCCGTACCCCCCCTAATAGGGCCTCTTTCTTTCTATCTGCCGACCTGAACGAATCATCACGCGGGGCAACACGACTATGCAAACTATGATCGATCAGAGTGTAAGAGTTTATAGGCACAGAGGACGGAAAACAGAAAACGTCTTCCGAGAATAGCGTGGACTCGTCAGGTGGGAGGCTATCGAAATACGTACTGGGGCTGGTTTGCCTAAGGCTAAGGACATTCTGTTTAGTTACACTGGAACGCTTAAATTAAGCCTTTCAAGTTTTGCTTTCGTGTTGCTGCCATCAGGGTCAGAATCGTAAACCTTGTCTCAGTAATAGGGTATTGCACTGAATACTTTTACTCTGCACACAAGGGAGTACAAAAAGCAAGTAGGTAAGTCTTCACCTGGAACACAACGCCCATAACCATGCAGAAAATCAACAGCAAAACAAAATATCGAACTTACTTTTCGACAAGATCTTTTTTTAATCCTTGTTGGTTTAGTCTTCTGCATTCAAGCCAGAATTTTAGCTGCGGTATAGTCCATTTACCTTCATTTCTGAATTACCGACCGACTCACATGGGATATCATCTGGAATAAGATTTAAACTTTATTTTCCCTCACAGCTTTTAAGACTCGCGCCGGATGGCCCTTAGGCCTCGCTTCCATGCCACTTCCGGTCATGGGCTGACCACAAAACAAACGACCGCAAAGAATCTTGGTTGCGTATGGGCCTTCCGTTAAAAATACTTAGAAATCGTTCGAATTATTGTCTTGTAAAAGTGGAAATGTAAATGTGAGCTGTACAAATTACAAATTTGGAGGTGGATAACATGCCTTTAAAACGGCCCTATGTGATAACTGGCGCTTTGGCTGTGGTTGGCGCAGCGGTCTGTGGATGTGTGTACTTTTTCTTCCATCGGAGGGTGCTTAACCGGGAAGCTGAACAAAATGCCAGTGACACACGGTTGACAAGATACGAAAAACTCTTGGAACTTAGAGAGAAACTTGTAAGTCGCGTCGCCTTTTTAACTCCTGAAAAACTGGCTGCTTTTCTAACAACAGCATGGAAAGTTACGCCACTAAACAAAGAAACGTATATTTGCAGGGTTCTTGTTCAAAGTTTATACCTCTTATTTCTAGTGTTTTACCTTCTATGCCAAAGTTTAGCAAGAACCCTGATATTTGTAGCTTTGTTACGGAAATGGAAGTTGACGATATCAAAAGCAATAGTCTAACTGGAAGATTTTTAACAAAACAAATTCCGTCACAACCTATGCTTTTCACTTGAGCCCTTATACTTTATTGTAGTATCTTGGAAATGGGATATATGCTCCTAACATCTGGCATGGCTTTATACTAACTGTAGTTCTTTTAAGTGAGCATCACTATAGTCTATACAACAGACGTCAATTTCAACTCCCATCTTGGCCCTGCATGTTCTCTTAATTCAGTTAGTTTGCATAATGTATCTCATAGTAAGATCTTTAATGAAGTTGTTTCTTTGGTTTTAAAAACCAATTCACATTGTCAACAATGTTGTACAATATGTACCTGGTTTTCACTCATCCCATTCCAATGGTGTACAGATAATACACACTTCAATTTATGCTATTGTTTTTGTTCTTGACTAGAAACAATAGTTTTAAGCAATTTGTATTTGTTAACTGACATGACTAACTTTTGTGTGAGCAGTCTTTTCTTGTGCATGATCAAGCAATTCTATGCATTTAATACTGTTTTATAGTTTATTCACACAATTCTGCATGAAGCATACATAATCAGAATAAAGCATAACCACAGACATACCATAATAAATTCATGGTCCAATATGGTTGATGGAAGCTCTGAAAACACCGAGTGGACATTATCGGTAATCCACCAACTGTTTCTGGGGCAGTCTTAATAAAGACAAAGTGTGTTGTTGTTAGTTTGTCTTGAACATAATTTGTTTCACTTCAGGACCGATTGCTAACCTCTCTGGAATCAATTGAGGCAGAGGAACCAGATGATGAAGATGATGAGGTATATGTCAATCAATATAAATCAAAGTCATTGATGCCAGCTTTATAAAGCAGTTGCCAATGTAAATCGTTGTGCCCCTCCCACCCCTCCCTCCCTCCCAAGTTCTAGGACAAATATGATGTCTTTTACTAAACTCAACACTGGCTGAGGTACAAACCAGTGTGATAAAGGAAATCTAAACAACAAATCAATGCTCTTTAAAATTTGGTATAAATATATATTTTTTCAATGCTTCACAGCTATGGCATGCTGGCTCACATATTGTCCAGAGCCTATTGTTGAGTGATCTACCGAGAGACTTTTTATAGTACCCCTAAATTATGTGAGCCCATGTGGTGGGCAGCCTAAGACTCCCAAATTATTAAATCCCGACGGTGGAAGGCTCCCTTAAAAAATGGAAAGGGGAGCTTAACAGATGACATTGAAAATGACCTTAAAAGGTATGCAAAATTTAACTCAGTCACTTATTTCAGATCCCAACAGGTATGAACACCTCATTAAATTAACATTTTAGAGAAACATTTTAGAACAACATTATGGATGTTTGTTGATGTTAATCAATTTTTTTGTATAGCTTTATTTCAATTGTAAATCTTGAATAAAGTTTAAAAACTAACTACATGTC
>JAPEIX020082842.1:0-10737 GCA_026122405.2 Zoanthus sansibaricus | reverse complement strand
AACAGGTGCAAGTTCCATCCATCTATTATACAACCATTTCTCAACAGGAAACAGCTGCATTCAGCATTTGGCTTGGGATCTAAAAACCCTCTCTCAATGTCCCGTATGGTTTAATTTATTATGCCGGTAAACATGTAGAAAAGTATGTTTTATTGCTTAAATATACTGGAAGTTATTGTAGGGTAGTGAAGTGTGTTTAGTTTTTTTTGAGAGTTTGAAATGCACTGAAAACAAACAGTTAACACACATCTGAGACAAGGTCGGAAACTTTTTTCTCTTTTTCCTATCACCCATTACAGATACGGAAGTTTTCCTGAGGAAAGGTTAGAGGAACTGTATCCTGAGGGGACTGGAAATATTTTGGCTGAAAATTTCCATCCAGCTTGGTTTCTTTTGGAAAAGCATTCTGAAACAAAGTAAATTGACAAATTATTATTACTATTATAATTGTAATTATCATTTTTTTGTAGTTGTATTCATGTTACAGGTCAAAATTATCTTTAATAGGTTATTCTATTTTTAATCTATATGTGCCACTCAATTTAATACTTAGGTCAGTTGTAACTTTAATTGTCTTGTAAACTGCATAATCTTGTTTAAGAAAGTGTGCTGAGCTTTTGATTAAATGTTATTGTATTTCAAATGAATTTATCTCAGTCTCAAACATTTACTCTGACAAAGGAGTACAGTCTGAAATGTCAGCTCAAAAATGCTTAATCAGCTATATTTTTATATTAATCAAAGTAACAAGCAGGAGCAATGGCTCCATAACAATTTGTATGTGCATAAAAAAACTATCCATACTGTAGAGTATTGATTTTTGATTCAGTGAAAAGTACGTATAATGATTTGTGCGTTCTATCTTTGTAGTTTTGAAACTCTGAAGAATGGACTGCATTATTTAAAACATGAGGAATCTCGCAGGGCTACAGGTCCTTTGGCTTTTGTGAAGGACAACATTGCAACATTTCTTGATGCTCTTGATACATTGAGGGGTAGGAAAACAGTATCTTCCTTACTGTATTTCTGGGTGTTCTTTAATTTATAGAAAAGAAAGATTTCAAGGATAAGTTGCTGCATGCAGATTCCTTTGATTCTCATTTATAATCAATATCCCTTAAGATACAGTACATTAACAGACAGTTAGATAATTTCTTATTCATTTATGATAACATATTTTAGCAGAATGCAGGGTCCAAAATTAACTTTTTTAGGCAGGTGCCAACTGGCGACTGGAATTTTTTTTTCAATCACCACATGGAAAAATGTCGCCAAAAAGTGTCAATAAAAGGTGTCAACAGCCTTAAATTTATCATTATTTGTAGTCATGCAGCCCAGCTTTAGCTACAATAACATCTATGTTCTATTTCAATTATTTTAATCGATTTGGTTGAAAATCAAAGTTACATTGTTTGACTGTATAATTATCGTGGCATGAAATAGTTAATCGCCCGCTGGTGACCAGGAAAATGCAATTTCGGACCCTGGAATGGCTACTTCAGTTATAAAAACTGCTGTCAACGTGGGTTCTGCCTGTTCCATATGCTTGTATGTACATACAGCTCAAATGTGGAGAATTTTTTACCCATTCTTTCATCATAATCATACATTATTTACTTTAAATGTCTATTTTCCATGCTTACATATACTTTAGGTTAGACAAGTTTCTTAATGGCTATCTTTGTTGTCGGTCACCAAAAACTCTAAAGATGGGTAAAAGTAACAACTAACTGTACACCGGATTTTTTGCTGCATTTATTTTTGAAAAAGCTCTGCAGGGAAATTTCTGGGATCCTAAATTTCAATTCCTAGTTTGCAGCACCTTTGGCTATCCCAATTTGTATGCTGTGCATACACCTTTAAAATCGCATTCCAGTATGCCCAAATAAAATATAGTCATGTTCCTACATATATGCCCCAGTTATATTTATTTATAAATTAAAGAAAGAGAATTATTGCCCTCAGTGCTACATATATATGTGAGCTTTTTGTATACTAATTGAAAATAACAATTTACAATTTGATGCCCTCTTCTCAGCATACTGGGGTCAACCCTGCCTTATCATTGCCTCCCCTTGACACAATACATCCATGTCTTTGTACACTGTAGGCAGCATCCTAGATCTTTTACCTCTTTTTCTAGATAAAGAAACTGCTTACATTAACCGGGCTGACTACAGTAGATAGTACATACGTGAAAATGTTTCTCCCCACAACAATTGAAAGCCATCTAAGAATACAAAACTAGCAGATTATTTAGACTGCTGGATGTCTTTCCTAATACCAACTGGCTTTGAGGATTACCAAGACTAGTTATTAAGTTAGCCTTTCCTAACATGTGGTAAATCTAACTGTTACAATGCTGGATGCCATTATGGTAATTCACGTCTAAGAAAATCAAGGTCTCTGGGTCTAGAAAGATTTTAAACCAAGTGATCCTTCTATACTTAGATTTTAAATGTTTTTTAGTGATAATAGCATAATTATATGTTTAAACACTTAGAGTATGTTCAAAAATGTAACTACAGCACTCTAAGATACGCTTGATAAGTCAGTAGTGAACTATTCCTGAACGAATTCTACGAAGGGGATCTTTTGTACATGCACATGCACGCTGTCACGCTGTAGATGCCATTAAAGTCAGAAGTTTGTTTAGAAGTTTGTTTAGAATTGTTATAGCAATGTGGCATCACACTTTAGAGCTCTGTAGTCATTGCCTATTACTATTGCTCTTTTGAGAGTGAATGAAACAAATAAATATACATACAAAAATAACCTTGCTTAAAGACTTAAGAAGACGTTTTTATACATGTACTGTATGTACTTGCGAGACCATGTTCAACATTTGCCTAAATGCCTAATTTTGGTTATGTACTGTAATATGAAATTTGTGTTTACTCGTTTGCTTATTTACCTTGATTTAGATTTACAAAAGAAAATGCTAAAAGATGAAAGCACCTGTGAAGGAGGTTCTATTGCTGAAAAACTTGAAAGCATTCTTCAAGGTAATAGCATCATTAGATATTAATAATATTTTTACTCTGTTGTCCTGATTTCCAAGTCTTTAGTCATATTGAGCCAAGATCTCAAAAATATACTGTAACTTTCTGTGTTTATTCAAAAGGTGCAAATTTAAAAACGTGTCTGCAATTTTTTTTTTAGTTCTTTTGGAAAGTACAAGAACAAACTAAGACAAACAGTGTAGTAAAAGGATGTAAGATGTTTTGTGGACATCATTTAAAATCCAATTCAAAGTGATAAGTGATTTCTAATTTAGACACTTCAATAAGACCTTTTTGTTTAGTTGAGGCAGAGAAGAGGTGGTTTAAATAAGTGAAAAGGGCGGCCGGGGGGGTGGGAGTGGGGGGTTGGGCATGCTGGATGAGGTAAGGAAGGTGAGAGTTGGGGGGCAATGGCCGGCGGGAAGGCCTAGAAGTGTTTGATGGATGATGTGAACTTGTTGGGAGTGGAGGAGTATGTGGTGCAGTATTGACAGATGTGAAAAGCAGCTATCACCCATCCTACCCCATCCTAGGTGGGATTGTGCAGACGTTAAATGAGAATAATGATAATGATGATGACAAATCAAGGTGGAAAATGCTATGAACTTTGTCTTACAGACGACTTTAATTAGCTGACGTTTTTGAGTTTGCGCCTGTATCATTGTCACTGATATTGTTCCTCGCAGTCGAAAGGCAAAGGTGAAAGGCTAATACTACAAGTGGTGGCATCTTGTTTATGTCTTTGCTTTTAATGTTTTTGACAATGAGTTACTAGACGATAAGTTGTATCAACTTGCCACATTGTCTCATTAGTATGCAAAACCATTCTTACTACTAATATTAAAAGTAATCTATATATGAGGTTTTTATTATAAACGAGGTTGCTCTTCTTTGTCATCGAGGGTTTCAAAACTCTCCACAGCCTCAAGTTTTATTCTATTGTTTATAATAATGTTTCAGGAGCTAGCAAGAATGCTGATGCATTGTTCCAGGATGTTCTAAGTCGGAAGGATGATGCTGATAGAACGAGGAATGCGTTGAATGTTCTGCAGAGATTCAGGTTTCTATTCAGCCTCCCTCAGAGCATTGAGCGTAACATTCAGCAGGTTGGCAGTGTAGGATTTAATACCTTGTTTAGTTAATTTTAATGTTTTAGCCATTTCTTGCCCAATTAGTAAATATATGTTCAAAATTAAAGGGATCATGTAACACCATGACTATAAGGATAACTGCTACACAAACTCCCATACTGTTGACTTTGAGCGGTGTTGACCTTTTCCAAACATATTTGACTTGATAACTTAGTGGCAATAATATTGCTGTGTTTCATAGATTTAGACCTTTTGACAGTCTTTAGATTCCATTCTTACCATGAAGATTGTTGCAGAAGTCCCAATATATTTGTTTTTGAACCAAAGTTTTATAATGGTTAGAATACTGTATGATTTTTATGATTTCCCTTCTCTTATTAAGTTACATGACCTCCCTACTTTTTATATCTCTTGCATGGGATTATGCAAAAATGATCAACAGATAATTATGATGTTATAATTTGATTCTGGTTTGTTTGATCTCTGGGACAGATGACAAATATTGTTTTGATTACAGCTACATTGTACATTTCGGTTTCACGATTCTCACGCATAATGTTCCAGAGTGTATGTTATTAGTTAACCCTAATATAATGACTGTTTGAATCCCACAGCCTACCGTGTTGTACGTGTTATAGCTTTCTGCGTGACACTGTTAACTCAGCTTTACAAGTGCTGCATACCTGCATATGTTGCTTTCCAAATCTAGTAATGTTCTTTTAAACACTGGATGACCTCTCAAGTAATCTTTTCACTCGAGTTAGTTTACATCTAGGATTTGGTTTAAATGCAGCATTTATTATTTCAGATTCTGTTGTTTTATGGTTAAGTGTCACTTTATAACATCTGGTAAAATTGTTTAACGCTGTCTTTATTTGGATTCAAACTTTGTTTTCAGGGTGATTTTGAGATGGTTATTAGCGACTACGCGAGGGCAAAGTCTCTCTTTTCTGAAACAGATATTAAAACGTTCAAAAAAGGTGAGAATTTTGACTCTAATTACCACACACATTGTGCAATTTTCTTCTCTTAGATAAAATGCGACCAAATCTTTACAAGTATATTTATGTTTGTGCTGTGGATACTGTGTATCAATTTTGTCAGTTTTCGCGGGGATTATTGCAATTTCTACATCTTGCATGGCTTCACTAAGTACTATTTAGAGTGTGCTTATAGTCGAAAACCTATTCCTTGTTGCCCAACAAGTTGTATGATACTAAAAGAGTTAGAGCCCTTGACATAATGGACTCCAAATCAATACTCAATTCCACTTCATCCAGCTAGTTGTCAGGGATATCAATAAGGGCCGTTATTTGTAACACCTATTATGGCTGGTTCAATCTTACGGGTGAAGATGTTCATTATTACAGGTACAAAGCAAAATTAATAAAAAAAAGTACATGGTAAAATAAATATAATTGTTTCTTGGTGTCATATCTCCTTGTTCGTATCTATATCTAGATTGCAAAATCGGAAGATAATAATTCATCTGTCAAAATCAAGGAAAACTCACTTCTGTCTCTTTTCTGAAAGAGCATGCAGCCCTTCGCTACGTGTGGACAGACAAATAGTATTATGATATTTTTGATATTTGATAATTGATCCCACAAAGAAGAATGCAATATTTTTATTTCTTTGGTTTTTTTACGTTGTTGTAGTTCTGCAGGAAGTGGAAACAAAGATTGAAGGATTTCGGCTACATCTTAAAAACAAATTACATGAGCTGCCCACACCACCAGAAGAACAGAAGAAATTCATCAGGTAAATCATGAATACGCATTGCTGTGAAACAGACGTATTACTGACGTCACTGTTTACAATCTGCTACTGTATATATAAAATGTATAACTTCTTTGGTACTTAGAACTACATTCTTATAGCATACAGCTGTAGATAGCAGCAAATAAACACTCAAACGTGTATAAACAGATAATCTCATTTTGTAAAAAGATTTTCGCGAGTCGTGGGTTAATGAGTTAAAAGAGCGACTATTATCCTTTTCATATACACGTCTGCTTTGAATTTAAGCCAAACACTGAAAGATCAAGTGAAGATTTTACTCTAAATTTTAATTCATTGCCGAATAAGACCATCTTAGGACGATTGTGTTCCAAACATTCTTTTGTTACGCGTGAGATTTTGATCCACCACAACAGCTCTTAATCTAAACTTCACGAATTATAAAGAAAAGAATTGAAACTCCATAAAGTTGCTTGTGCTATGTTTCAGATATCTTGTGGAACTGGACACCTCTGGGGACCCTGCCTGGGAGTGTATCTCCAACCAACATGAATGGATTATCAAACTTATGACAAGTTGCAATGAAGACCACGTTTCTAAGGGTAAATATCGTCTGTAATAGCATAAGTAATTTCCATTTTGTAAATTTGTTGCAAGTGTTTTTTAAAGGAACCTAAAACTCTTTTAAATTTTTTGTTACAGTTCTTATAGCTAATCCTTTTACGAGCCTAGTGGCCCATAGAGTCAGCACTTATCTCTGGTTTGTAACGCTGGTACTCATTTACCCATCCCGGGAGGATGGAAAGCTGAGTTGGCTTACGCAGAAACGACAAGAACAACAACAACAACAACAAAAACAACAACAAATGTATTTCCCACTTTTTTGAATACAAAAAAATCTGAAAAAACATTAAGGTTTTAGCACCCTGAAATAACTAAATTAAGCTAAAAATACCTGGGTGCTAAAATTCCAATTATAAATTATATTACTAGGCCAGAATGGGCTCAAGCATATCACACCACAAACACACACACACATACACATTCACACACAAGTACGGGATATATTCTACCTAGTGTTATCTATTTTAGCATAATATTAAAAATATATTCGTTCATACATTAGTTATCGAAATATATAGATATTTTGATAGAGGAATTTTTCCAATAAATTACTGCAGAGAATGATACCTAAGCACTTATTAACATTTTCCTAGGAAAAGAAGATCGCACTAATATTTAAATCTCATCAAAGCTGGGATCAAATTGGAAACCTTGTGGGTGAAAAGCAGAGATCTTAGCTACTGCGCCAACCACTTCTGCCCACAGTTCTTATAAGATTTCAAAAAGTTTCTTTTTACATTTACTCAGCTATTTTTAGCCTTAGTTAGGTTCTTATGCTTCCTATTATTGGCGGCATGGATGGCACAATTGGTAAGATCTATTCCTTCCATCCACAAGGTCTCTGGTTTGAAACCGAGCTCTGTCGAGACATGAATGTTTGTGTGACCATCATTTCCACCAATGTTGACATCACATTTCATTTACGGTCAGTATATTAATTACCAGCTTCTACTTGCATCTAATCTGGACTGGATTAGGGTCCCATTCAGTGTAGTTAAATGCCTTTTGTCCATTAAACTTTTAAAAACTGTAGGCCACTGCACTTGTTAAAGGTTTTAGCTAGTCATTCCTTTTCTTGGTTTTTGCTAATTTCTCATAAAAATAGAAACTATTGAGAGAAAAAATCTCAAGAGAACACCATGTTGTCATCCAGTTCTACCTAAATCTGTATTTTATGTCAAAGTTAATGTTTCTTTATGGATAGTTTGGGTTGAGCCATTCATGGATCTAGTTTCTGGAACATTTGATCCAAGCTTGATTACAATCACAACTACGATGTAAATATTAGTTACTATTAAGTTTCACTTTTTATATTGTAGATGCTGCTCCTCTTCTTCATGTGGAGTCTTTGACAAATGACCTTGAAATCCGAACGCGGATCCACTCATCTCTTACATCAGGTAACTTGGGGAATAAAAATTTAAATACAATGTAAGATTGAAATCTCGACATCATTAATAATGACAGGGAAATTTGTTTGAATTACAAAAGGTTTTGTTGGTGTCTTGTTGGTATTATACATTAATCATACAAATTGCCATTATGAAATGATCTTTACGTAAAGGCATATTAGATAACTGCAGAGAAGATAAGATGTGTTTACATGTTATCGGATCGTTTTTTAATCGTAATGAACCTGCTACATTTTTTCATTCCCAGCATTTAGCTCTGCATTGATTCAGGAACGAAAATGAAATCATTCCACCATGTAAACGTATAATGAACTCCAATTCGATCCAATTTCTTCATTCCTTTTCTTGTAGCTCTGGATTTGAGTTCATAGTGTTTTCACGACTCAAGAACGAAAGTTTAATCATTCCACCATGTAAATTGTAGAGTGAACCCCAATTCGATCCAAGTTTTTCATTCCTTCTCTTGTATCTCCTTCTTTGAGTGCACAGTGTGTAGATGATTCTGTAATGAAAGTGATTGCGTTCCACCATTTAAATATAAAGGTAGAACGAATCAGATTTCTTCATTCCCTCGCTTTTAGCTAACTGCATTTGAGTGCATAGTGTTTACATGCCTTCGGAACGATAGTGAAGTCATTCCAGCATTTAATTATAAGTAGAATAAACCCCAATTCGATTCGATCTCTTCATTCTCTCCCTTATACATAACAGCATTTGAGGGTACGGTATTTACATGTCATTAAACCGTCGGTCCAGCATCTCTACACTCTATCAAGGGACTGAAAAGAACCCACACATTTGTCGAAAGAAGCAGGGTCATTATCCCGGTGTTGGGGTCTGTTTTCTTCACTGAGGGCATTTACAGTTATTAATATATGTGAGCTGCTGTTGAGGACTATCTAAGACCCTCAGCTGTTGAAAACTTTATTTATTTGTGATGCGCATTTGATCATTTTCATATGTAAAAATGTGTAGTGTAAATATTAAATATTGTTATTCTCATTATTATATTCGGATTTCAATTTCGCTATTTTCTTTACAACCACTATAGGAAGTTACAGAGATGACACACATTCCAGAAGTTATCCGGGTCTATTTTCTCCACCACCTGTCAGGAGTCTGTCCTTGGATAGACAAGGTGATTTGTTATCTCGAGCAACTGGCTTGCATTATTTAACCAAAAAACCTACTGTTTCAACAGATCCTTATTTCTTTAGCTGCATCTTTGCTATTCTGAAATTCGTTTTTGGTTAAAAGAAACCTCTGCCCTGACTTTAGTGCCTCTCGTTTTGGATGAAGGACAAAAACTAAAAAGTTCTGAGTATGACTGTAGAGTCAAGTAGTTTTAAAAGGATGAACATTTCCATAATAATGCGTAGAGAACGCATTCTAATTTTGTTTTGCTGGCCCGAGAAATCGAGAGTTTTTGTGAAGACAGCAAATGGGCCGCCCCTCTAAGTTTTTTCACGGGCTATGGGCCTCGTTTTCGTGTACATCAATACGTCATTTCTTTGTATGTGCTCCTTGGTTCCTCTTTGGCTACCTGTATGTTTGTCGTTTGAACGGTGCGTCGGACACGTATAATGTTAAATAATTATAAATATTTTTTTCTAACCGAATTTTAATAATAAATTGTATTTCAAAAACAGAAAAAGTGCATTATAGGCAATTTTAAGTTAAAAAAATAAAAAGATAGGAAAAAAGTTTAAAGAAAGGCCAGAACATGGGTCCATTTACACACGCCAAAGTCAAAAGTTGTTCCATCGAGTTACGCTCAATATCCGACAGAACGGCCTCGTTAATCTTTGATTACTACTAGTAGTAACTATAGCTTCGTTCAGCTTAATTAATATTAGTAATACCAATTCATAAATACTCAATTGCATCTTCCCAAACACACGAACCTACGGAATCTATTTTGTTTCAATACCTAGGGAGCCGAACTGAATCCAGCACAAGGATCATGTTCGCCCAGTCCTCTAATGTGTGCTGTGCAGCGCGGTCATCACCAAGCTATTAGGTTCCTGCTAGAAAGAGGCGCAAACGTCAAACTAAAAGACATCAGTCAGCGGAACTGCATGCACGTGGCAGTGTACAGTGCTGATCTTGAGACGGTCAACATACTTCTTGAGGTAAACATTTTGGTCTAATTCACAGAGATTTTGTTTAAAATAGTCTTCAAAAGGCGCCACACTGCTATCAATGTCTGCTATCTCGCATGCACATGGCACAATGTTTTTCAAGCAAAATCTAAAAATGTTTTTTAAAGGATTCGTACTCTTTTCCATAGACAAGCGATTGCTGCTGTAATTGTTGCTCAACCCCGATTTGAATTTAACCCTCCTTTGAACAACTCAGTTCTGACATGTACGGAGTAACGAGTTACCAATTGTACGTTATTTAGTGCAGTTGAATTAATTCCTTTCATCATGCACTGATTAATTAACGTTTATGTTGTAATATATATATCTTTGTTTGAATTCTTATAAACCTTCGTTTCCAAAGTTTTTTCATCTTCACTGGACCTCTATTAGGCTAAACGAAAGGGAAATTTTGAACGCCTTTTGAACATTTTGTTTAAGTTAGGAATTTTAAGCAATACCTTCGTTTATCTTCTTTAGAATTCAGAGAAATGCCTTCTGGAAAGTCGAGACAAGGATGACAAAACACCAATGCACTATGCTGCGACAAAAGGTAATCTGCAGGTAAGAAAAGATTATTTATAAATATATCCACCTAAACTTACAAAAATCCATGCTTTGTCGTTTAACGTAATGAGGGAACTGAAAGGATACTAATACAATAAAAGCTTTTCACTGCTAATATTTACATTCAATGCTGGCTGTAATTCTTGAATAATTAAAGTCT
>JAPEIX020082783.1:0-10739 GCA_026122405.2 Zoanthus sansibaricus | reverse complement strand
GCAAATCAATCGGAAACCACGACAGGAGATCGAAAACAAAGTAAGTCATGCAGTACCTTGGGTCACAGCGGCCACAGCTGCAAATAAAGGCGGCAAAAAAGAAAAAATTAACTGGAACAGGCGATGAAAGCATGCCTCTTCGCAATCTCCCACCAGTCAGTGATGAAAGTGTCCTGGGAAATCAGGAAAATGTACAAATCAAATGACACAAAGGCAAATGTCCTTTTTCTTGAGACAGAGTCCAAGCACTAAACTGGAGCAAAAAAGAGCAAAGAAACATTGCAAGTTCAACAAGTCACGTTTTCGTGCTAGTTAGACAGTTGTCCTCCATGTAGAAACCTGTTCGGAAACAAAGAATGGTATCCACCTGATCCATTTCTGGGCCATTTGACAACCATGACAACCATTTGACAACCATTTGTTACTTTGGACACCGGATCCGGGTGCTGGGCGGCAAAAAGGATGTCAATGGAGTATTCAAATGCCAGAGCTGCTTCACGAGCTTCCTCCAATGCTTCAATTACTGAGATTTCCCCAGCATTTTTATTGGTCACAACTTGGGAGGAAAAGCATATGCAGCATAGCCCATGTTAAAACACACCTAAACAATCCTAAATCACCACTGGGGATGGCGGACTGGCAATTGCTACCCTTGAGTGTTTCAAATGCACAGCATGCACAGCATTGCAATGTGCAGATTGCTGAAACCTGATCAGATGCCTGCCATTTCTGTGGCTTAAAGTCACCATGATCAGATTTGTTTTTGTGATCGTAGTTATATCATGGCAATTAATTTCGATTGATGATCAGAGTAAAAACATCTCCAGCGCATCAGAGTAAATAAACTTTTATCGACGATTGAAGTAAAAATATTTTCAGTGTACGTATCATTGCAAATAAACTTTGACTGATGATCAAAGTAAAACATCTTCAGCGTATCACGGACTTACTGTCTTTGGAGAAAGCGTCAACAAACAATCGTTTTTTAAAAAAATTATTATTTCTTACGGGACAACATAAACGCATCATTGATTTTGACCCTCGGGTAAGTAAGGGACGATTTTCATCAACGGGACTGCAACGGGATAAAACCCGAGGGTAAAATCCCGTGCTATAAGGGATACGGGTCGACGGGACGGGACCACGGGTCAATCCCGCGGGTCGACGTTAAAATACATTTGGACAGCACTGTACATTGCCCTCCAGTGCCATGTAGTTTCTACATAGCACGTTTAATCGCTGGTCTTCAGCAAAAAGAAATTGAAAAAAATTGATTTCTTAGTTCTTCCAAATTCCAGCAAGTTATTTGTTTGCTTGACCCCATCAAGCTGGATATGGAGGCCATTTATGACTAGAGCAGGAAATTGGTTCGCAATCATGACGAATCCTCCATCACTGCTTGCTGGCTGAATGATCCTCAAACTGAAAAGTCAAACTACAGATTCAAGTGGTTCGTCATCTTTTTCCAAATCAGCTGATATTCCCTTGCCATTCCTCAACACAAAAGTCTTCGCCATCTTCTTGCGCTTCTATAGGCAGCACAAAGAAAAGCCCAAACTTGGGATCGACAACTAAAAAAAGAGTTATTCTAAAAATGTTTCCCAAGATGTTGGTCTTACGTGAAGATATATGTGACTAATACCAAAAATGTATCTCTTGTGTGTTGGGAAACAGCTTCGATTCGGAGGCGATGCCGAGAAGGATAAAATAACAACAATTGTTTCCGAGGTTGTGGACATTGTTATGGATTCAAATGTAAGTATTTTCAACCTTTTTTTCATCGGAGACTATGTGCATTTTTAATTATACAGTGCATTTGTAATTATCAAAGACCTCGAGTGGAAATTCAGATTTTTTATAGTCATTTAAACAGAATTGGTGTATATGGAATATATTTGTGTACCTCTCTGCCTCAAGCACCAAGAAAGTAAAAATATTCTGATCAAACAAATTTCTAGTAATTATTTCAATATAATCTATTTTCCAGTAAATAGGATTTTATGAAATTGGGAGATTAACTTCGTTTTTATAAACAACAAACATCAGTTTGTTTCATCTATACTCAAATATATCGTCATTGCTACAAATTATTTTTCAAAAAGAATTATAATTATCTAGAGATTAAGAAATTAACTAACATATATCTTTTGTTACATGAAATTGGAATGAGCTTATAAGCTTTTTCCACATGAAAGAAAAAACTTTTTTTCGAAACGAATGTTTTTTCAACTTTTTTCAGATTTTCATCAAAAATTTTTTTCATCAAAACAGTCATCAAAAAAGACTTTTTTGATGAAAAAAGTCCTTTTGATGACTTTTTTCATCCAAAAGTTTTTCATGACAAATATACATCTCTTTTTTGTGAGATGATTCAAAATCTCACAAAAAAATCTCATTTGTTGTGAGATTTTGTCATGATCTCACAAAAAATGAATCATGGCAGTAAAAATTATTATTCACAATAATTATATTTTAATTAATTAGAATATATCAGTTGTTCTATAGTGTTTGGGCACCCTGTGTATATCCATCACGTGACCGGGTGTCAGCCATCTTGTTATAAATATGTTACACGCCATCTCTATTTCTAGTTTTCATAGTGAAAACAAAGTATTATTGAAACGTCATCGAGTGTATTGTTTTCACTTAGAAAATTAATGTAAATTTCAAAGAAATAAAAAACTGCTACCAATACTTACCCACCCTAATTTTTAGAGGCATGTAATAGTCTTAAATATTTGGACTTCCTCTGTAATTTACGGGCATGTACAGTGACTTACAGAGCAGACTTCAACCATGTGCTTTTCGAAAGTATTGTTTGATTTACTCACTATTTATGTGAAGATACAACAATTTTTGCGACTAGGATGGGATACATTTACTAGAGGAAGTATTTGTGCGAGTTTTAATACAAAAGGGTCAAGTTTTTCTACAAAAAAAATCGCTTTTTTTTATTGCTATGGTGAAGGCATTTCTTGGCTCACTTGAAAAGTGCGACTCAACTTCAGAGTTATCTCTATCATACTTGGACGATTAGAGCAGTTTTTTGTTGCAAGTGACATTGGAATGGTCGCTGAGAATTCTACAAAGGCAGTAAAGAAGGCTGCAGATCAAAAGAAGGTAGCAGTGATGATTTCTGTTATCGGAATAATGTCTTACAATACGCTGTGTCATTTCTGTTTACCTGCCTCTCCGAAGGACAAGTCTTTCAACAAACTTTGCACAATTTTAAAGGATCATTACAAACCATGAAGTCTGGAAGTAGCTGGTACGTACAAATTTCACCAATGTGTTCAAGAAGAAAACGAATCTGTCATGGAATACAGTGGTCAATTACCACATCTCCCTTCTGATTACAATTTTGGAACTTTCCTTGAAAGGTTACTACGAGATTATTTCATGAGCAGAATTAGGAATTCATTCATGACTCAACTGCTTTAGAGATAATACCAAGGAATTCATTAAGCTATCTCAATACCTCAAACAGTATTTTACTGAGGTCTAAGTTTAATTAAGGCTTGAAATCTTAGTTTCTAGTTTGAAATATACTGACTTATTAAATTCGTATGTACAAATTTGCCGACGCACTACCTCATTTTATTTTGAAAGAAAAAATTATTTGATAATTTAGTTGTTTCATAAAATCTAACTTACAGATCGAAGTTGGCTTCCTTATTAACAGTCATACACGCAATGATATCAACCAGATGTTTTCATGTATCGCAAGACTGTTAAGAAGGTAACCAAAACTTGTCAGAGACTTTTACCTTGAGTATATCGAAAATAAAACTTGAAACATTTTTTTTATATCATTTCTCTTCCTTAATGGGTATGCGGATTCTGCTGAATGCTTTTTGATATATCGATCACCACTTATCTTAAGCTAGTAACGAGAAGCGGTTTCTGAGTTTTTAGTCTTTTCCTGAATATTTTTTATTTTTTTCTGTATACAGAATTAAGCTCATTGTTTTCTTTTCTAGACTACACTTTCAAATTATACACTGGGCTTTCTATATTATATTTTTGCAAACTCAATAGGAAGGTTCCTTTGTGCCCCTTTGTCTGTACAACCTTAAGGCTTTTTCAATACATGAATATTCGTGTTACAAAGAGATAACAAATGCGCTCATAATCTGAAAAATAAGAAGAGAGACATGTGTTATTCGACAGGTGTCAGATATTCCATTGTGAAAGTAGTCTTACTGGCCAAACTAAATATCTCTTCTTTCTCTAATGCAAAATAACTTCCCCTGCCCCTGATGTAGACATTTTATTTTTGCCCTGAAGGAAACATAATGTTATTTTCAAAAGTTGTTTTAAAACTTAGAAGCATTAAGCAACTGTTTTCGTTTTAAACATTACGGTAAAATATTTGACACAGGTAAATGAGCATTTGTAAAGTATTTCACTCTTTCTCTCATACATTTGTTTTTCATTATTACGTACCTTACAAGTTATATAAATAAAGCTTAGAATGTATCTCATTATCATTCTGCATTTAATTAATTTTACATTTTGTCACATTAATGTAAGCCTGCCCATTCCCCAGTTATTTTTCAGATGTAAATAATATAACCTTTTATTAATATGTTGTAAAATATAGAGTATTTCACGATCTGTGCAACCATTTATTTATTTACATCGAAAACAGGCTACGACTTAGCTATAGTATTATAACGAAATCTATTACATTTTCATGTTTCTTATTTTTTTCAGGAGCCACGCAAGAACCTTACCAGAATTATATGGGATTATTTCGAGGTCCTACAGTCCATCTGTAAATGTTAAAAGAATTAACAAAAGTTTTAACGTCTGACACTGGCTTGGCAGTTTCAATGATGTTACCATAGATGGGCATGTCCGGCAGCATCAGTTTAAGATCGAGCTGCAGGAAGATAGCAAAGCAGGAGTATGGTACAAGAAGTGGTACACAAGCGGCCTGCAACTTTTACCAGCTAATGTTGTCGGGCAACCCGAAATTGTTCAACCTGCCCTGGACAGCCCTGTGCTTACAAGTTTAAAAAAGGACATCACGGAAAAGTATAAGCTAAGCTTCGACACAAAATGTAAGACGTCGGGAGAATACGTAATATTTTGTAACATTTTTAAAGTTTATGCAAGAAAAAGTTATCTTTTTATATGTTCAATTCATTAAACTTAATGATAGACTAGTACGTATTTAATAATAATTATAATAATAATGATAGACACATGGTGGGATTCGCCTACAGTCTGTCCTTAATAGTATACGTGGTCCATGAAAACGTTCTTAATAACAGTTCCGATCTAGAAACTGTAATATAAAATCAATTAAGTTAGTTAATAGGTATTGACTGTTTCTTTTTAGATATTATATAGTTTGATTAGCTGTTACTTAGAATAAATACAACACATACTCTTGAAGTATTGCACTACCAAACGACTGGAAAATATAAAGCTACGGTAGCCCACAAGTGGCACTTCTAACTTGTAAACTGACTTCAAATTCCAAAACCTCACTCCGAATTCAAAAGCCTTATTGTGAACTCCAATTCCAAAGTGTTCGATTCCAGAATTCCAAAGCCTCACTCTAAATTAAAACGTCAGAGTGAAGGGAATTCTGAGTGAAGTTTTGGAATTCTGAGTGATTAAAAGTGGACTTGTGGGCCACCCTAGCCACTGTATAAAGCATCTTTTTTATAACTTTTTGAAAGATCCCCTTTACCAATCCGCTTAAATATGTCCAAAACCCTTTTAAAAAAGTTGTCTCGTTCCTTAGAGAGTTTCAACTAAATTGTTATTCAATTTTTTTCTCAAAGTGGTGGGAAAATTTCTTACAAGATCCTCTTGCAACAGACGAAACTGAATAGCTGTTGCCGTGATTGCAAGAATTGAGCAGAGAAGTGGACCCGCAAAATAAAACAACAGTGGAAGAAAAACATGCGTTAATTGAGTTGGACCTCTTAATGAAACAAGACCTAACAGAAACTGAGGAAGGATTTTTTGGATAAAGAAATTTAAACCTTAACACGGTACAGGTTTCCCAGTAACCAGCCGTCTGTATAGTTTTTTTACCAAATACATTTTAAACGAAGTTTGTATAGCGTTTTAAAAAAGAACTCGCAAAATCAATGTTAACGTTTAACATACCTTCAAAATGTACTAAAAGTTGGTGACATGCAATTTCAACTTATCTGACCATTAATAGCTAGTTCGCGAGCTAGTTGAGTAAACAAAACTGTAAGATATTAGAAAAAAAGTAAACGACTGAAAATCTACCCCTAAAAGCGAACTGAAAATGGGTTTGTACATTTAACTCAAACAGAAACAAATACAAATCCTACGAGCTAATAAAATGCTCGCTTTTCCCGAGAATTATTTGGTTTTGAAATAAATTTAGATTGGAATCTATTTAATAATTATATCTAATTATTATCAAAGCACATATGGACATTGAAAGAATCAAACACGAACTTTAACATAAAGTGGAAAATACTTAAGAAATGCAAGCAGTATAATACCGATAGTAAAAAATGTAATCTATGCCTATATGGACGCCAAAAGAGGTCATTCTCCTCCCATGAAAAAAAACACCAGTTTCGTTGTTCATGCTGCAGAGAATCATGTTTTATGTTCCCATAGAAAAACTTTAAAAATGACATGAAACGCAGTGAGAAAATTAAAGAGTATAAGGTCTTTGCTTTGAGATTAAAAAACATTTGCATGCAGTCAAAATTAATGGAAAGTCAAAGCGGGCAAACCATTGTGATGACATTTTCCGAATATTACTCTTCTCTAGTCAGTCTGGCGAGATGCCACAAAGAGGTGGAAGCATTCGTTTTGATCCATATTCATTAAAAAGAATGTGAGTTTAGCAATGATTTTTCGTTAATTCCAAAGTATCATGACATCGTGAACTATTAAGTTTTGGAAACATCCTGGGCAACCAATTAACAAATGATGGCCTACAAGTCAACAGAAGCCTATAACCTTTTTCTTTTCGGGTGGGTAAATACTCTGCAAATGAAGCAATCCAGTGCAGACAAAGTCATCATCTTTGACAGGGTGAGTTACAACATGTTTGAAATAAAAGTATTCTGTTTGTGGTTAAAACGCAAGATACAAGTCAGTATCTATTTGCTTCATTTAGCTTTCCAAATTAAGAATTATTGAAACCACTTGAATGTTGTTTTTACCCACTATACAAGTAAATCACTCATAGAGGGCCCGTGATACACCCTTGAAGACGTTGGTTTTTCCAGAAAATAATGGGACTATAAATGACTGTATGGAAGGGTTGAACGAGGCTTGTTCCCATATTGGGGTAATACTGTTTTCCTGTGAAGCAGGCACACAAATTGAAATGTCTGTTCCCTGTACGAAGCAGTAGAAAACTGTGAGAACCACCTTTACTGGAGTGCTACTTTGACCTTCAGTGGAAACGGAACACTTATTTGGGTTAAATTTAAATCATTTCTGAATCACATTGTTAATAATAAGCATACTGGTTTTAAGGACACCATATTTGACAAACGTGCCCATAAGGGTGATCTGCAACCAAGAGAGTGGCTTAAAAGTGGTAACAGAATAAGCCATGACTTTTGCTTTATCATTTCAAGTTAGTTTTAATGAAAGCATTTCAAAAGTTGAAGTGACTTACTGTATTGATGTTTTAACCAATCCTTTGTTGTATTTAAAACAGATTCTGTAGCATATGAAAAAGTCTGTTCTGCTTTGAAAAACAAAAGTCTAGTCAGTGGCATTAAGCAGGCTTCCCCCCTTGACCAAACAAGTTGTTTTGAAGGATTCCCTTCAGTGCTGAACCACTTTGCTCCAAAAATGATTGCACTCTCATACATTGGAATATATTGCAGGTTAGTTTCTCACTGCATTTCACTATTTTTTTTATTTACATACTTTTGTGGTAATAAGTGGAATTGAAACTTAATTATTTTAAGTCAACAACAAATTGGAACAAAGACTAAAAACAGATAAAATAGATAAATTTGATTAAGGTATCCATTTAAATTATACTACCAAAATGCTTCAACCAGTTGATCACAAATAGGCCTATCAAATGCAGGAGAACAATTCTTTGAGTAAATTACTGTAAACTACAGCCTCTTACTAGCTTTTCCAGTTTACTTTCTTTGATTTTAGTTGGAGAAAATGAGAAAATATGTCCCCATAATGTAAACAAAAAGCATTTCTGAGCATTTTCAATCAAAATTTTACCAGGGAAGCATACCACCAGACCCCTTTGGCCGCATATATTAGTGTAACTACTGTAACTACTGCAGCAATGCAGTTTTATTGAGAACCCTTGTGGTTTATACAACACTTAGCCACTTGCTCTTTAATTCTACATCTTCATATACGTTGTATATTTGACTTAACTCAAGGTATGTTGATAAAGAGCTACCTACTTATGTTAGTGGTCATTCTTATTCTTGCTATGCATATTCTAGCTGCAGTCCATTTTAATCGCAATCTACATCGAGCGACACGGAAACGCATATCAGATGGGAAAGATAGAGTAATGGTGTCCTATCCAAAGTTCAAAAATGGAGAGGCAACTGTATGGAATCAGCCAGTTGCACAAAATTTTGATAAGGCGTTTAATTCAAAATCATTGTTTTAATTTATATAATTCAGTCTCAACCAAATTGTAATAATTTTAAATATTCTTGTTTGGCTGGCTTGTTCAAAGCCGAGTTACATCTAACTCTGGATCAGGTAAACTGATATTGGCCTATAAATGTCTTTGTCTCGTGTAGAGCCTTTTTTGAAAACTGGGATAAGTTTTGCCAATTTAAGTTTATTAGGGAAAATACCAGAGAGAAAATAATCATTAATTAGGGATGAAAAAAGTGGGGAAATACGAGTCTTAAGAATTTTTAGCAATGGGACAGGAATACTATAGGGACCAATGGATTTGTTATTGTCCAATTGAGATATGTATGAATCAACTTCAACTGACGTAACAGGGGAGAGAAACAGAGTCAGGAAAATTGCCCTTCAGGGGTTGCAGAGTTCTTGTGCCATGCCCAGATCAGCTAAAAGTATGTTCACACTATCTTAGCTTTGTGAATTAAGAAAATAAATATAGAAATAACTTCATTTTTTACTACAGGCATGTAACAGCCATGGAGTTCAAGCAGATGAAACTTGTTTAGACTGCTTAAAATCAAAGGCAAACATTGGAAGGTCAGAATAAACAGAACTTGAACTGTAATGTTGAATTGGGAATTTTTGTATGAATAAAATATTTGTTGCTGTCGTGGAATGAAATCTTAAAGTGCCTATGAAGCAATGATAAGAAAACACAAACAGGCAAAATTTCAGAGTTAAAAGAAATTGTAGAGATACAGTACTACGCATCTGGGAAGATTGAAGTTCAGTGGCTAGCCATTAAGATGCAAATTAGCAAATGTCACACGTCATTTTGTTTGCTTTAATGAAGAGAATATATGAGAAATTAATTAAGAAATCAAACCTATTCAATTAAGTAAAAAATAGTTTACAACCTGATAAAATGGTTTCTGAATAAAAATAAAATCATTTACTAGTAACAGCTTGAGTTTGAAGTCGATGCTGTGAATCAGTCTTGAGATATGAGCTAAACTTGCTATTTTCTCTCATGATGGTTTTGAAGTTTGCAAACAAAATTATGTCACAGAAACGAAGAACTTGATACCTTGAATGCATAATGAGTTAGCCAATCATCAAAGCAAAACCTGCAAACTTGGGCAGCTATATCTCGGAGGCATATAATCCAAAGTCTTTGAAACTTTCTGTATGTAATTTTTAAATGATCTCTTTAGAAATGTAAAAATAAGCAGTTTAAGCTAGTCATAGGTTAGCATCTGTATTCATCTTGGTGACTGTTTCCCAATTCATTTAGCATTTAAGAGTTGATATTAAAAAAATAATTAGACAATTTACGGTATACATTTTAGTCAAATTGCCGTGACATCAGTGAACATACTATTTTAACTGTTAATTAGTCTTACACTTGCTGCTGTTACACAGAATAAAATAATACTGACATTTTTATTTTTCGGGTTAATTGTGCTAGCTACTATATTCTTTCAGACTGTATTGAAAATTAAAAAAATATTCAAAATGTAACTGCTTGAATTTGATCTGGAGTGTAAATATTAGCTTGATAAAGCTTTTTTGAGTTTGTTAATAAACTAATTAAAGTTAAATGTTGTTTTAGTCTTTGTTAAGTAAACATATTATTGTTTTTATCCAGATGGTTAGGGCTCCGGGACGACTTGAATTTCCTTCTGGAGGAAGCTTTGGGCAGCATTAATCTTTGTTCTTTGCATTGCCAAATGCAAAACTTTGAGCCGTTATTGGGTTCTTTGGGCCTATTTGCTTATCGTGTGGGAACCCTTGACAAATTAAACGAGGCTTTGTCAATTTGAGCCAGAAAATTGCAGAACTTATGCAGTGGATAGGCAAAATATAAAAGTCGCCTCTTTTCAGGTATCTATATATAGTTAGAAGTTCGTTTTTGCTTTATTTTTATGCAGCCAAATTACATGCAGTAGTTGGAAGATTAATTTCCCCTTAGTAATATTGATATTTCGTTGTAATGGAAACTGAAAGCACTGTCAGTAATTTTTTAAAAATTCTCCTATCTATCTTTATAATATAGATAGGACCCTAGGCGCACTCTGATTGGTCGAAAATCTATGTTTTATCAGAGTATAAAACATAGAAAAAGTGTGTTTTATTGTTTTTCGCCACCG
>JAPEIX020082745.1:0-10740 GCA_026122405.2 Zoanthus sansibaricus | reverse complement strand
TGGCGCTCGCTGTCGGACGCCTTTGGTGCCCGAAATCTTGCCCCCCCCAATCAAAATTTGCTGCCGCCGCCTCTGCTGCAAACTGCCAAGATCGACCTGTGGACCCTGAGAGAGGCTGCTTCCCTATATTTCTTTGGAAAGAATTCCAGAAAGCAGTAGAAGCAAATTGAAAACAAATAGCTTGCACCTACGAGGAACTAGAAGAGGAGGCTAAGAAATATCCAGAAACAACAAAAATTCTTGGTAGAGTAGATGGAGAGAAGGCAAAAAGGTGGAGGGATTGGTATATGGGGGAGCTGTATGCTGTTGGCTATATGGGTTCGCTAGTATTTTGTATAGAGCAGGGATAAGTAGTAGTATATACGAGATCTATTGTTGGATAGATACAAGAGAAACGAGATGACATTTTCGTTTGTTTGGAGTAGTTCGAATAGCTCCAACACGACAAAGAAGATAAGTTCTCTTTGTTCGTAGTCCTTCTATTCCTCCTAGCAAATCTACCTCTTTTTCTAGAAAGTATCCATAGGTAGGAATTTCTATTTCGTCTTTTTCGAGAAACAATATAGTACGATGGCTACCTCGAAATGTAGTAGAAGCTAAACGTATGCAAGTTTAGGTTCCAGGCTCGATATCTAGTATCTTTCGCATGGTATCCTTCTTTGGGATTGGACTTTCTAACAATAGCTTTTACTCTTCTATTTCTTTGTATATATTAGCCAGATTCTCGTGTTCCTGGAATTTTTCGACTATTTCTTGTAGTATAACCAATTTCTTTGGATTTGAAGCAGAAAGAACTCGGATAGGATACCACCCAATGGCATCTCCTTCTATATTCTGGAATCTTCGTTGTTCGCCAATCTCTAGGGAATGCAATTCTCGAAAAAACCAAAATATTTCTCTGTCGAATTTGTTTATAGAATATTCGCAGACCTCCTTGCTAGCTTATAGAATTCTAGAGATTGCTTCTGTAGTCTAAACAACAAAAGGGTCGCAATTTTTTTCTTGTAGTACTATTCTTGTTTTTGTAGTCGATATCCTCCATAATAGTACCATATATTTTCCGATAGAAATCTTCTTTGTCGCTTCGATCAAAATCTCTTTCAAATATTTTTTTTGTCTCTCTTGAACGCTGTTTTCACTTTTTGTCTGTCTCTGCTATTCGAACAAACTTTCTATTTCTTCTCGTCTCCGAGTTTGGAGTTCTTCGTATCGTCTCCAGTTGTCTTCTATTTCTGCTATTGCTGTTTTTTTTTCCCATTCTTCCTTGTCTTTCGCGTCTGCGATTTCTTGTAGTCTTTTTTCTCTGTTTCTTGTAGATAGGGTAGAAATTTGTGTTCCTGCTGCTATTTAAGGAACCTCTTGTATTTCGAATGCCGATTTTTCTTTTCCGATAGCACTTGTTTTCTTCTCTTTTCTATGCCAGGCGACTATTTTTGTCGACGGAACCATTGTTTCTAGATCTGGTCCATTTGGGTGAAGTTGGATTGGCCTATTGCATGCTGCCAATATAGTCTTTGTTTCTTCGTTTTTTGTGTAACATTGAAATGGTCCGAAAACTATTCCGTCGTCGTTTGCCGATAGGATGTCGACTTGAAAAATAGGACAGCAACGAAAACCAAAATCCGAGGCAGCCCATTCTATAGCTCTCTCCCAAGCAGATTCGTCTTCCGAAGTCTTATTTGTTGGTTGAATCGAAATCCCTGCAATTCTACCAGTTTTCGATTGTCCATACCAAGCCACGAATATAGTTCCGTTTGTTTTGTTTGCCAGAACAATGAAGACATCTATCCAGCACAGAAGAAAGATTTTTCCATTGTTGGGTGGCTGGTTGGACTATGAATATTGGCTTTCTAGAGAATAGATCTAGAACCTCTCCTACGCGTTTCTGGGCGTCTCCAAAAACACCATACAAAGATATTTCGATACGAGTACACCCACGGGCTTGCACCTCTGGATGCAAGAGGTTTTCCGTAGGTGCTCGTTTGGATAATCTACGTAGTCTGCCAAGTGTCCTCCTATTTTTCTCGAACTTCCCCGGCTTCGAAATTCGAAACAATCTTGTACATTTTGGTACGAATCGTATATTTCCAACTATTTCTTTGTATCCAAGTGCAAACATGGTTTCCAATAGAATTTGCATTGTCTACTATAATTGGTATCTCTTCGTCGAAACACAACTCGCCTTGCTTTCGGAAATCGAATTCGTTTTGCAAATATTTTACTAGAGTCTCTCGATCTAGTGTACCAGAGAAATCCTGTGTATAGTCGATAGAGTATATTCCATAGCCGTTTGCAAGCAACTGTTGCTGGAAAGCTGGCAAGTCTTTCTTTAGATCCGCAATAGAAAGTTCGGAAACATCTATTTTTGCTACGACTACGCCTTTTGGCTCCTCTGCATATATTTCTTTCCATTGGTTTCTGGTCTTGTATCCACTGTCTTTTTCGATTCTGGAAATGGTTTCTCGAGAATGGTGCTAGAATATTGCTTTTCTCCGTTTCGAATCGTTTGCACTAGATTTGTTTGCAGATATCCTTTTCCTTCGCCTATAGTGTCCCGAACTGCAATGGTAATTCTTCCAACGATATTTTGTTGCCGATCCTTGTTCTCCAGAGGTGCAGGATATTTTTCCTTTACAAACTTTATGTCTTTCCTTTGTAGATACCCCAAAACATAAAAATCGTCTACAAAAGGAGGATGCCCTTCTAGTGGTTGCAAGTGGGTTCTTCCTTGGTTTTCAGGAAGATAGTCGACGTTCGAAATATCGGGAACAAGATTGCTTTTGTATGTATTTTCTAGAAGTAGATGCTTTGCTATATTTTTCTCGGACCAAAGACCCAAAGATTCGAACGATGCTTCTACTGCCATTTTGCTATTTTTTGTTATACTTTTGTTTGCCCAAATAGGAAAGTTTGGTATTGTATATTTGTTATATTTGGTATACTTTTGTTTGTCTAAATAGACCACAACTTATGCTCTATCTTTTCCTATTAAAAAACAAAACAAACAAACAAACAAAAACAATACCAGAATTCCAGCCGCTATCAAAATTCGATTTGTATTTGGGTTTTTGAGAGGCTCCAGAAAATCTTCGTTTTTTTTCATTGGTCAGAAATGACCACTTTTTCACCCATGCTATTTTTTATTGTTCCAACTTTTTATCCATGTTTGTCTGTATATATTTTCGAACAAAAATTACAGGAGTTCCAGTAGGTCTATATCTTTTTTTTTCCTTGTTGTTCTGTTTTGGATCGGTATTTTTTCAACTTCTGCTTTGTATTTTTCTAATTCGGTTTTGTATTTTTCTACTTCAGCTTTGTATTTTTTTGCTTCTGCTTCGGCTTTGTATTTTTCTGTTTTTACTTGTTTTGGGTCGACCCTCTCCAATGCCTGGCGAATTCGTAGGATTCTACTTTCTCCTATTCCGTATTTCTTTTTTGCTGCTTGTATACCGATCTTGCTCGAAGCTTTGTGTTCGATTGCGTCTGGAGATAGATTTGTCTTTTTCGGCATATATATGTGTCTATCCATATTTGTCCCTGTTTCTCTAGATAGTTTTCGCAGTTTGTATACAGAGTCCCAACTTTGTCTCTATCTCGGTGCATGGTTAACCTATTGTCTATGGTAATATCTCTCCTGTTATGTATATAGTATCCCTAAAATACTCCCTATCTTGGTGTATGGTACGTTTTTCTATTGTCTATGGTAGTATCTCTCGCTATTTGTTATTCGAAAAAAACTGGCGTATATCTAAAATTGTTTGTTGAAACCTTGGTTGTCCTAACTTTTTTTTTTCCACTATAGTAAGGATAATTTTTGTTTAATTCTTTCCACAATTTTTAAGCTATTTCTGAATAGAAACCCAACAACTGTCTAATTGATACATATTGGTTTTAATGAGTGTGTAGCTGCCTATATAGCTTACATACTGCTATCACTATTAAGCTATTGATATCATTGAGACACATGTTTTTTTTTCATGTATTTGAGTGCCGTATTTGACTGACTCCGATATCACCAAGATTTTCATGTTTTTGATCATATATGTACCCAACATGCTCCCGAGTAGTATCGTTGAAGTAAAGTGAGCGTAGCGAACGCCTCAAATACGGAGGAGCGAGGAACGGAGCCGTATTTGAGTGACTCCGACTATACTAATCCAGTTCAGTTAAAAATACATCTTTTTGTCTATCGAAGCCTTGGACTTTGAACTGGCAGAAAATTTTCATTTCCATTCAGGCACATTCGTTATAAATGAACAATAAGACTGATTAATCGTAACGACTATAATTAAAAAAATTGTAAAAATATAATATGCTTAGATTCAGAAGGAATGCTAGTCATTTCGCCAACGTGTCAGTTCGCCAACGTATGAAGTTGTTTCGCCAACGTCTAATGTCAGTTCGCCAACGCTTATATGCCAGTTAGCCAACGTCCAAAATACTTTGTGAAATAGATCTGAAATGTATCTACAAATTACCGGTTTGTGTCTAAGAAATGTATTTAATCCGCTCACAAAACACAACAGTAGTCAGTAAAAGACGCAATGGTTCTCGGAATCAATTTACGAACGTGCTTGTCACAATAAGACACACGTGTCGCTCTCTCATTTTGACTCGTAATTAGAGAGTTAATTTTTAGTAACCAAATATAAAACTTACTTTGTAAACTCAGAACTAGTTTAAAATTCAATTCTTCTTACGATGCAGACGTATAAGCTATCGCTTTGAACTAGTTTCCTTCGCTTTAAAAAAACAAAAATAACAAGGCCCTTGCACGGCGGGAAATCAGTGGAGTGCGCTCACCCGAAACGCAGGCCCCCAATATGACATCTGACCGCGGTGTGTTGTGATAGCTTGGAAACAAACGAAAAAATGGTGGGACAGGAAAAATTCGAATAAGAATTGATCACGGGTGCGGGTGATTGTAGTCGAAGTGTTGTTTGTAAAAAGTCCGTAAGTAACTGTTTTTTGAGTAGATAAATGGTGAAATAGTTAAATTTATATCCCAGTTTTAAGTATATAAAATACAATACGAGGTGTTTTATCTACAGGGGAAGAAAACCATACTGCATGACAATCCATTTTGTGCTGAAGAAAAACAGTTGCATCGGGTTCGAGTATATATTCACTTGGCGGCGAAGTACAAGACAAAGTCTTGGCTGGTCACAGAATTTAAGAATCTTGGAATAGAAGTTGAAGAGTTTCTTAGCAGACAAGTAAAGCACATTGTTACAGACATTTTATTTAGCGATCAGAAACCAAAGATGAATTCAAATGGCATAAATCATCGAGGTCTTAAAATGCTTCAGATGGCCCAAAAAAGTCAAAGCAGTCTGCATCAAGTTACAACAGTATTGATTTAAATACATTTATTGTAAGATACAGAGGAACTGTTCTTACAGTCAAAGTGTGTGCTGATTTCTTAAAAAAGCTCCCAAAAAATAAAAGAGAAGCTGAAAGGGTAATGCAATGTACCAAAACAAATAAATCAAAAAAGTTACACTCACCATTTCTAAAAGTTGAAGATTAAGAAATAAAATTCACACCAATGTTTTTAGAAATAGATAGCTGACCAAAACTTGATACAACATGTTCTGGATCATCAACTGTGTGACATGGTGGAAGAGACAGAAGCGAAAGAAAATGGAGTGTTAAGAAAAAATATCAGTAATATTGTGAATGTCGCAACGTTGCGTTTTCCAACCTTATAATCCATCTATCCAGTAGTCAACATAGAAGCTTTGCTCGAAATGCAGATAATTTCAAAACTTTTGACAAATTATAAAAGGAGTAAACTACCAACACTACATGTTTTGTCGGCTTCCAGAAAAGCTTCTGAAAACATTTAAAAATATGTGACCTTGCACAGGAAAACGTACTCTAACGAGTTTCCGTTAAACGGGCGAACAGAACGGTTTTTGAATGTCTTTAAACGGAACCATAGACCGTTTAAACGAGTTACACTTACCGTTCGAACGGGTTATTAAATATTTCGAACGAGTTGACAAGTCGTTCGAACGGGTTATTAATTATTGCGAACGGGTAGCCTAGTCGTTCGAACGGGTTATCAATTTTTACGAACAAGTTGACAAGTCGTTCGAACGGGTTATCAATTTTTACGAACGGATTGCCAAGTCGTTCGAACGACTAGTGAAAGTTTGTAAACGGGCTGCTGAATCGTTCTAACGGCTTTTGAAAACTTCAGAACGGATGGCCAAGCCGTTCACAAGGCTCATTAAAAAATATATATAGCTTTCTTATAATTCTGAATGATTTAAGTAAGCATATTTTGAGTGACATGAAAACAAAGCCAAATAACAGCCATGGTTTATATTACATTGCGAACAAACTAAAGTGATGATTGATATTAACCCTTCATACCGATGTTATTTCTTTCTTTTGCAACACTTGCCTCTACGTTTCCCGTATCCGATTTAGTTGTGAATGTGAATATTTTAAAAAAGGCGCTTGTCTAGCGCATGTGGATTAAAAAACGATGCATAATTATTTGAAACAATTTTTATTACAATTAGAACTATTTGATTTTTTGTGAAACTAAACACAGCTGTAGATTGTTATATTTTCCACATGTTTTTATCCGTAAACAAAAAATCCAAATTGTGTGAAATGACTAATTTTTTTCTTATCGAATTGTACCTTTGGCATCACACTGGTTTCCTGCTTCACTGCATACTTACCTAATCCTAATCTTTCAAAAACTTTGACTAATTTTGAAACAGAGACTGCCATTTGCTTTTTAAAACTCACATAAAAATAGTAAACCGCAGGTGGGCAATGACCGGTTAAAAACGAAATCATATGACGACCGACCAAAATCTTTGGTGATTTGCAACGAAGTGTTTTCGGAATTACTGAGGCATGAAGTTACGCTTTTACATCTTCGGAAGCTACACAAAAACGATCTTCAATTTACTAAACAACTGGCAGTTAATTTTTGTCCTAAATATATCTCGTTAAAACTCACGCGTATTCAGTTGAAAATGTTTCCACACGAGCCAAAATTTCGAATCTTGTGTTTTACGTTAGCTCGTGTATAAGCGCTTGAAACTCTAAACGGCAGTGTTTGGTGAAAATTTTTCCAAGTGTCATGTTTGGATGATTCGCACACTATTTACAGAGCCAACGTAAAACATAAAATTCAAAATCTTGGCTCGAGATCGCCTTGTAACTTGAACAACCTTGATGCACAGTTATCAAAACTTTCACCGCCATTAACATTTTCCACGCGATAAAAAAAATTTTTCTCCGCATAAACAAATATTTCATCCTAATAATATTTTTTCGCCCGTTGTCATTAATTAAGATCTCTTTTGTATCCTGATCAAAGTTTCTTTTAAGTATATTCTTTTTCTCCATTCAATAGTTTTTTACTTGCTAAATCAAAAGTTTCACCCCGATCTAAGGGAGGTTTGACTTTCTCACTTTACGAGACACTTCTCATTTTTCCTTTTCGATGAACTCGTAATGCATCAGTTCCGGACGAGTACATTGACAACTACGGTGAAACCGTGGTCTCGAATGATACAAGTATTCACGTATTATAATAATTCTAAAAGTTCCTCAGACGATCAGCACTATTTTTCAATGCTTGTCTTTTTGTTTCGATATTTTTTTGTTTTTTCAACCGCTCACAGAAATAAGAACAAATTAGGAACAATGAGCCTCAGCAAAATTTACTGTTTCTTAAAAACTAGAAAGCTTGCAACTGTAATTGCAGTCCAAAAGCTGCACTCTGATAGCTGGAGACTGAAAATTAGTTTTTAATTACTGTACCATATTTATTCTTCGTAGTTTATGATTTTAAATATTTTTTACAAATACAAGTATTATTGTAGTATTATAAAGTTAACAAAATAATTTTAAAACAAACGGCGCGCAGTACCGAACATTCAATTACAAACTGTTTATTGTAGTACAATACTTCCTTTCTACACAGACACTTCAAAGAGAATTATTAAAAAACAAACTAATTTATCTACAACATTTTACAAGAAACTAATTACAATAACCGGCTAGGTGAGTCTTTCTGCGCAAACTTGCGGATTACACGACACTTTGAATTTATTTTGTTTTAATTACCCTCCATATTTTTTCTTTATCTTCGCCAACGCCAACTGGATATTTGGTAAATACGAGGACTTTAAGGGAATTGAGTTTGGCACTGTCTAAACGATTTTTGCCATAGTTTCCTTCTGTGTTGCTGCTTGCAAGCTCCTCGATGGTGAAAATTGACTGAAGGAGCTTCAGCGCACACAGGTGCCGTTCGCTTTCTTCTCTCAAAGTTTTCTGGACTGCCTTTACTTTAGTCGGCGTAACACAGTACCGTATCAAAATATCAAGTTAAGATTATTTTTTCTCAGAAAGCAACACTTTAAGATTTAGCAGAACTCTGCTTTGTACATTGAAATTTATTTAGATCTGTTAAAAGTAGTTTTAAATATAAATAGCTATCGGCACAGGATATTTCTAACACGAAATTTACAAGAGTTTGTGTGTGGCTTGACTTGTTTTGTATGTATGTGAGCCTGTGTTGTAACAGAAGGATACCGCATGGAGTTTTGACCAGTAAATGTTTGCTCAGATTTTAACGTTTTAAACGTACGAAAATGAACTTTTTATAACACAACTTCTAGTTGAATAATTTCATCCAAATTTGCAGGTAATTGCGATCAATAATTTTTATAAGAACATAAATTTCAACGACCGTCGCTTAAACCGGAAAGAAGTTACTTTTGATGGCGAACTTCAATCGTAAGTCGTTCGAACGAGTTGGTGTTTCAAGCGAACGGGTGACCAAGTCGTTCGAACGAGTTGGTGTTTCCAGCGAACGGGTGACCAAGTCGTTCGAACGAGTTGGTGTTTTCAGCGAACGGGTGATCAAGTCGTTCGAACGAGTTGGTGTTTCCAGCGAACGAGTTGCTAAGTCGTTCGAACGAGTTGGTGATTCCAGCGAACGGAAACGCCAACTCGTTCGAACGGATGCAAATTATTTTAGAACGGCTTGCAAAGAGATGTAAACGGAATACCGTTTAAGAACGGAAACTCGTTAGAGTACGTTTTCCCGTGCAGGGTCACACATAACAGACCTACTTGCCGTCACGCTTGGCAACATGTATTTTTCATATAAGACTATATATTGTTCTTTCCTCATATCTATTGAAAAGGAACCGGTAATAATTTATGACCACGGAAGGGGCCCAAAAGAAAATGGTGAGGTAACTGGAAAATATATTAGTTGTTTTAAGTGGGATAATAAGGGTGGGGTAAAATAAAATGTAGCCAACATGTAATCACAATCACTTCAAAATTTATAAATGGCAAAATGTTTACTCTGTTGCCATCTTCCAAACTGTCAAATGATACAATTTTAAGCACATAAAGACCCCATAAGATATGTTGATGACATCTATTTTCAGACAATCGGCAAAAGAACAAAAGTATTGCAGACCAATTTCATAACGCGATGAACAGCCTACACGACAAATTGAAACTATGAATTTCACAATTGAGAAATCTGAAACCACCTCCAGCCGGCCACTGGCTGTTACTGCTTGATATCAAAGTCACTTCAAAAAAAAAACAGCCAAAAACAACTTTTTGTCTACTATGAATTTGCTGTGCCAAAGAAATCAAAGTCAAATTTATCAATAAAGAACGCAAACGCATTAAGAGATCTCCACACATTCAACAGCTAAAAAACACGATCTCATGCTGGATGAAATGTTTAAATTCTGCTCCAGAAGCACCAAAAAGTCACCTATTTTCTGAAATAGAATGTTTAGATCTAAAAACTGTATACATGTCCCAACGTCTCAAGCATTAAGCCATCACCATATTTCAAAAAGAGAGAATACCATTACGAATCGCACATCGATCACACGCTTTTAAACAAGCCCTCTCTCCATCTCTTAAAAACACCGCGAAACACATCTGCACCATGCAAGAAAAACTGCCTTTATAAATATACCAAACCCTATTTTCTCAGAAATCTTGTCTACAATATAACATGCAAGAAATGTCACTAATTCTATAATTCTTTGTAATTATCAAAACTTACATCGTCAGGGAACAAACACTAAAGCAATTATATTCGAAATCAACTTCGAAATTAACTTACGTCAACAACTAACATTCTACAAGATACTTTATCATTTTCCCATTGGCATTTTTACTACCCTAAACTTTTGCTTACATCCTCGCGAGAAGTATACAGATCAATCACTGCTTGCGTTATTTTTTAACTTTGAATTATTTCTAATATATTTCATTTTTTCACATTAATTTTTGTATATTTTGTTTTTACTATAAAACATCAGCGGATAAATTTTCTCTTTTATTATTGATGATGCCATTGTTCGCTTAAAGATCAGCTGATCAGCTTATAAACTTTTCATTTACAGTCGTGTTAGATCTCATTTGAATTCAAATTGATGAGCAATGTAACAAAACCCGATTTAGCACAGGAAGCCCAAAGTCATAATCAAGAACTAAATCTAAGAAAACTGAGATTAAGTTAATAGTAGTGGTTTGCCTCCTACCAGATAGGCTTCTAACGGAAGGGGTTTATAACACAGGAAAGCCGTTTACGGGGAGTTGTCATTAGGGACTTATTAATTAAAATTTTATTTATCGTAGTACATATAAAAGTTTAAGTTATCTTAGAGGAAGTTAATACTTACAGATTTTGGAGTGACGGTAAGTTACTAAACGTGCCACTTT
>JAPEIX020082744.1:0-17535 GCA_026122405.2 Zoanthus sansibaricus | reverse complement strand
TAAACCTACTAATCGGTCAAAAAAGGATGTACAAATTAAATTATCGATGAAATCCTCTGATATTATTGCAAAACAGGCCATAAACAGGGCTCGTTACTATTTTGATCCGCCATCTTTTCGCTACTCAGTGACTAGTAGCGTAGCCAATTAAAATGCAGGATTTGCATTAGTCCACTAGTAGGTTTATACTAAATCTATATATTACAGTAGGATGTTGAAATTGTGTCTTTGGAGAAGATGTTAGTGGTAAAGAATGGTTATTTCAGGTACTGTATGGTTCACTTGATGGATTTGATGGAGTAAATGCTGTGGATAGCTAATGACATGTTAGGTCCTGAATCATTGGACTTGGTGATTGATAGAATTAAACAAGTAAAATTACAATGTAATAGTGAAAGAATAGGATGGTGGTTAAATTAGTGGACTAAATATGTTGCTTGTGGTAGGAGGATAATGCGATTGCAAAGCTACTAAATTTGTATTTGCTATGAATAATGATGGAGTTAATTTGTGGAAAATCAGCTCCATGTTGTTCAAACCTGAGGGAGAAAGATTTAAACGGTAATTTTGAGATTAAAAAATTCTTTTCCTTTGAAAATCCAAACAGTATTCTTAAAGAATCCATAACGCTCTCTTAAAGAAGAAATTGCTCTTGGCCTTGTATTTTTGCCAGCTTTTTTTTTTCAACCAGCTATTGAACAACGCAGCCTAGATTTTCAATTGTATTACTATGCAGATTTTGTGAATATCTCAATTTTAGGGTAAGCTTTCAAGCTCTTTATGCTGATGGTCGTTTTAGCCATCAAATCGCCTAAAATTATGCTGGATTAACAATTTTAGATAATGATTTCTTTCAGATTTAATACTAAAAAACAGTTAGATAATTCGTGTAGCATGAATTTTTTATCAATTTTTTTAAATTTTTTTAGTTTTTGTAAATTATTTTTATTTTTTAAAAATTCTTTAAAGAATTCATGTAAGTTTTCAGGGTTGCTAAGCAAAATTATTAAAGCCATTTGCCTAGCACATTAGCAAAGTGTCCGTTAGGCCAAAAGGTTGTGTGGTCAGCTGTATGTAATGTCAAAGCTTGAGCATGGTACAGTTTGTTTTGCAAACTTGTTAATGGGACATCAGACTCTTAATTGTAGATCGTACTGAACATGATGGTATTAAATATAATATTATCATGTTGTTTGTAGAAATGGGACCGTATGAAGTTAGCAACTAAAACTCATAAAACATATCCTACAGGTTAATGTCTGATCTCACTTTTGTTGTTTTCAAAATGTAATTTGATTCAATTGCAGGTTCGTGTGCACAATGGCTGGACTTTTGTTAGTGACGCCCATATTGTGTTTCTTGAGGAGGAATATGAAGGGAGCAAGACTGGCAGGAAATCCCCATCATCCACAAGCTCCGTTAGAGGTACATATTAACTTTTAGAAAATAATTTGGATAGTACATGCCTTTTGATTGATCTACAAGTGTGCTATGAAGCATGAAAATGACTTAAGCAATATGATTGGCTGCCTCCAAGTTTTGACAATTTACTGTTTTATGAATGACATTGGTGAAACTGAAGTGTAACATATGAACTTCTTATATATTTCTTTTTGTTACGACGAAAAATAATTTTATAAAATGATTAAAACATGTTATCCGTGCCTTCATAGCCTGGTGAAAACCTCGGCAAAGTTTGTGAGAATTCTCGAGCAGGTGGAAACCCTGATCTGCTCTCAAATTCTCCCAAACGTTTGCTTCAGTTTTCACCACGTTATGCATTGAAGGCACGGAAAATATGTTTTATTTCTTAACTATTTCCTTTTTCTGTTGTGAACAATAGGATAGTGAACAGGTTCTGTCCCTTCTGTCATGTCCTCTGCTATGCTACATGTTCCTTTTATTGTTTAATATCTAGTTATTTCTGTCTCTCTGGATTTCAACAACTCTTTAGTCAGTCTCATTTGTTTTTCTTTTGGTTGTCAGTGCTACTAGTATTCTGTCATACTTCGTCTTATTTGTTTCAAGTCGTTTCCTATTCATTTCTATCTCTTTTTCCTTAATTCATCTCTTTACATAATAAATAAATTGAAATGTGCAATAAAGAGTGCTGAGTATAGCTATGCTTAGATCAGAAATGTATAGTTTTACCAGAATATCTATGGCTGTTCAAAATCAGGGATTATTTGAAATTTGTATTGTTATATTCATGTAAACTTCAAAAATTTGTCATGAATTTCATGACTGAAATGATGTGTTTTTGAAGACAAAAGGTGCTACGTGCTTTTTTTTTATGACTGTGATAAAATAATCAAAGCAACACTAGCTTCAATTTGTCTGGTGTAAGTTTCTTAGACGGATTGAGTTGTGCTGTTGCAATTGGTAAGATTTTACCGTTTTGCTCCAAGGCCTAGGTTTTGCCAAGCTCTTAATAATCTAAACTGTATTTAAGTCAACTTTCCATTCTTATTAGGTCTTTTTTTATGGGTACTAATTTCTTCCAGCCAAAATTGTAGTGAGTTAGACACTAGCTTTATCCATTGCATGGGAGCTCAAAAGCTCTTGTCTTCATAATAGTATAAAAAAAAACACAGACAGTATTTTCACAGGCCATTTTACTTCTGAAAAGGATTTTTCTTTTTAACTCTTTTAGGGAAAGTAGTATCCCTTGCACCAAGGAGCCGGCTGGAACTGAACGAAATGGTCCAACATCATTGGTTTGCAATTGTCTTCCAAATAGACTACATAGTTTCTGAACCTTACGCTCAACCATTAATTGAGACAAAGAAAAAAAAGGTTTGTTGAAACAACTAATGCTTGTTAGTTGTTATCTTAGCATCTTTTTTTTCTGTACTCAGCACACGTAATTTCTTTTTCCTGTTCATGGCGTTATTTCCTAGGACCCAGTTACTTTCTCTGATTTCCAGCATAAGGAACTTTCAAAAGGCATGATAATAGCAAAAGAGATATAACTTGAAAAAATAAGGACTTTTGCTTTGTACCATTTTTGTTATACATAGTTTGGTGAATTAATTAGCTTTGCAAGCAAGTGTCATTACTTACTGTAAACTTTATCTTTTTACCAACAGTCCTCATTATCTGGAAGCCTTATGAGGTCGCAAAATCAAACTATAACAGTGCGCTGGGCTGTTTGGACCCCATTTGAACGCTCACCATCTGTGAATGAAGCAGAAACAGTTATCCCATTGCAGAGTGGAGCAACTTTGTTTCCCGGCAATTCTTTGGTTTACGCTGATGCCAGAAAAAAAGCAAGTGCTAAATGTTATAGTGTGGTAAAGTGTGACATCACAAGAATTAAAGTTTGTGAACTTGACATCATCCGAGAAATCAATACTAAAAATGTATCCTTGCTAAAAATCAACATGTTGGTGAAAATTGTCGGCGAGATATTAACACTGTTATGCTTTAATGACTCCATACAAGTTCTTCTAAAAATGGCTTGGTTCTTCACTTTAGGAACCAATCCAATATAGAAAGAATTTGTTAGGGGTCATCAGAGCATAACTGTGGCAATCTCTTATCATTGATTGGTGGCAAAAATGCTAAGCTTCAGCATGGAGGCATTTTTCATCATGTTCTTTCCGACTATTACAGCCAAATTAATTATTTCACAAATCAAATTTTTGTGACGTCTTCACTTTGTATTTTGACAATAATGTTCTGAGTAAAACTCCACGTTGTTCTTTGTCATGAATGATAAAGTGATTTTGTCAATGGGAGAATATAAGCAACAATATTCGTTTTTAGCAGTGCTTCACAGTAAATTATTGCAAATATTGCTTCCTGTAACGGTTTGTCTCATACATTGCTCATAACTCTATGGGTATGCTTAAATGGTTGTGTCATGATAGCACACAAAATGTGGTCATATTTTTTAAAGTCTTGTGGAGTTTAGTGTTTTTTGTTTGTTGTTTATTAAATTAAAAGATCGCTCTGGACAACAAAAATCAGTTTATTTTGTATTTAGTTTGTAATAACTAAAGATTACCTAGTTAGTGCTGAAACTGGAAAGCTTTCAGATTCGGTAAACAAAATGTTAATATGGTTATTTTGCTTGTGTTTTTACAGAGTAAACGATGTGGAGCAATAAGATTTTCTTTCACGCAACAAAAAAGAAGATTTGGCAGTCGTGGAAGTGTTGTTGGCTCTTTAGAGCGTTTGTCAAAACTTCCCGTTTCCTCTCAACAGGTTCCTTCCTCAACATTGGCATCTCACAGCACCCTAGGAGAGGCTGTGACAGAGACGGTGAATCAAACTGCACCCTTAACACCAGGAGTATCTGGAAGGCCTCCCTTGCCCGGTCGAGCTGCTAGGTAGGATACATGTGATGTATCCTGTTACTTTCTGTTTGCTTTCCTATCTTTTTTCTCGTTTTTGCAGTGTTCGCGCCATTCTTGGCAGTATTCCTCTCATCGATTTTCTTTCATCCCTTCCTTTGCCTTGTTCCAAGCACCTCTTCACCTGTATCTAGATAGGCATTTTTGATTTTGCTCCACTGCTTTTGAATTCTATCTCTGCTTGTTGGACCCTGATCTGCTCCAATCTCGTTACGAATTACGAAGATTTTTTTTAAATTGTTCCTTCTAAGTTTCTTGTTATAATATATCTTCCCAGCCTTTCTCCTTACAGGTTTTTCAAGTTTAATTGTGACCAAATGGTGGTGGTCTAAGCACACATCTGCCTCTCTCTTCACTCTAACATCTTGTAATGAACATTTCCATATTAGAATTCATTACCATCTGACCATTTTGAAGAAATATATAACAAAAGATAAACCGAATAGATGAGATTCGTAAACACACAAACAAGATTTTCATATCAACACTAATCAGTTATATATCGACTATATTTCCAAGTCATCTTTAGGCCTCCTCGTCCACACTACACCGTTTTCAAAGGAAAACAGAACTGTTTGAAAACTGTGTAGTGTGGAGGGGGAAGTGTGGAAATTCCAAGTAGGAATGAAGCCACTTGGAACCGTCTGTCTGCCATCTTGTATACTCACAGTTGAGTAGACTGGAACCTGGTCGTGTTGTTGTGGTGACATCATCGTTTTCACCGTCTACACTAGGAAAACATTGTTTTCAAACAGTATCGTTTTCAAATCGTTCCACTCTGGAGACCATTTTCGGATTGATCCATTTTCGGTCATCGTTTTTGGTGTTATAGTGTGGACGATAGCCATATTCGGAATAAAACAGTTCTGTTTTCGTTTGAAAACGGTGTAGTATGGACGGGGCCTTAGAGTAGTGGTAATAATGGGAGGCAGTGTGGCTGAGTGCTCTGAGTTGGGGATTTGAATGTGGAAGATCCAAGGACCGTCAATTCCTTGGCTCAGACTATTGAATGGATTTATCCTTGGTGATCCGAGGTGCAGTTTACCACACTTTGTAAATAGTCAACTGGTTTGCCTCCTACCAGTTGTTGTTTGTGTAAAGCACTTAAGGTGCAAGTTCCATAATGTCGCCTTGATAAGGCATTGGCGTTCGCGTTTGCCTTACCGGCTCTATGTTTTATTTCAAAGTCGTATTGCTGAAGAAGCAATGACCATCGAGCTAATCTACCTGTAGGATCTTTGAGCGACATTAACCATTTCAGACTTTTGGGGTGGGTATGTATTACAAAATGATTGCCATACAAATATGGTTGAAAATGTTTGATACGCTTAGATGCAGGCCAGTGCTTCTTTTTCAGTAGTTAAGTAATTCTTTTCAGCAGAGTTAAGATCTCTACCAGCATAGGTGATTACTCTTTCACGATTTTCATGGTATTGAGATAATATCATACCTATCGCATCATTGGATGCATCGGTGAACATGTGAAAGGTTTTTGAAAAATCAGGGTACACGAGGACTGGGCTCGAGACCAGAGCGCATTCCAGTTTACCAAATGCCTCTTGGCATGGTTCAGTCCAAACAAATTTTTCACTTTTCTTTGTTAGCTTAAAAAGTGGGCTAGCAATTTTGGCATAATCTTTTACGAACTTGGGATAGTAACCACTAAGACCTAAGAAACTTTGCACTTGTTTAACATTCTTTGGAACAGGAAAGCCTTTTACAGCTTTTACTTTGTTCTCGTTGGGACGCACTCCGTTCCGTGAAACTACATGTCCTAAGAATTCAAGTTCCGTCTTTGCAAAATAGCATTTCGACGGTTTGAGCTTCAGGTTTGCTTCCTGAAATCTTTTTAAAACTTCTTCTAAATGTACTAAATGGTCCTCAAAGGATTTACTATAGACAAGAACGTCATCTATATAGTTGAGTGCATTTTTGTATTGTATTCCTGTTAACAAGTGTGTCATTAGCGTTTGAAATGTACTACTACTATTATTCAATCCAAATGGTAAGATTTTCCATTTGTTAAAACCACTATGCGTGATAAATGCAGTTTTTGAGCGAGCGTCTTCGGTTAATGGTATTTGCCAAAAGCCAGAATGCAAATCCAAAGTTGTAAAGAATGCTGTCCCACTTAATGAGTCTAAGACATCTGAAACCAATGGAAGTGGGAAACGATCAGGCGCTACTTGTTTATTGAGAGCGCGATAATCAACACAAAATCGAAAGGATTTGTCGGGTTTCTAAACTAGTACCACTGGGGAGGCATAAGCACTTGTGCTTGGTTAAATTAGGTCATGAGTTAATAACTCATTTACCTGACGGTCTATTTCCATTCCATTTCGCAGACTTGTCCTATAGGGGTGCAGACAAACAGGTGGGTTATTCCCAGTGTTTATTGAATGTTTTATCAACTGTGTTCTACCTAATTCTTCAAGCGCAGAGGCAAAAACATTTTTGTATTTGCACTGTAAAGCAGCTGTTTTAATTTGCTCACTTGTTCTGGGTTAATCTCTGCATTCCTTAAATGTGGGAAAATGGAATAGTCATATGAATCTGATTCGTTTGAATATTGTGGTTGCGTTTCTTGTTTTATTAGTTGCTCTGTTGAAGAATTTTCAAATTCGAAAGTTGCAATATTTGGATCTACAGTACTTCTGTAAATTCAGCTAATTTTGTTCGTCTAAAAATCTGAACTGGGTGCGAACAAGGATTTAATAACATAATTCGTATTGTTTTTGTGTTTGAGACTTTGACTATCTCGGCTGCCCCTAAAATACCATATCTCTGAAGTAATGTTTCTCGCGGAGTAACGATTCCAGTAATATTTTCTGTATGATCTATTTCTATAGTTGCTGGAAAAATTGTTTCTGAATTTGGCTGTAAAATAATTATTTTCTGTGCATTTACAGAGCATATTTTATTGTTTGTAATGTGATTTTCTTCATTAATGTCAAGTGACAAACTTGAAATCAGAGATGCTTTGTCTCTTCGAAAACAATTGTATTTCTGTTGAAATCAATTTGTGTTTTATATTGTGATAGAAAATCACGGCCTAAAATTATATCAAATTGTATTCCTTCAACAACATATGCCACTAAATCGTATAAATTGCCTTGTATTTTCCAAGGTAGGGAAGCTCTACCTAAAATATTTAAGAAATGACCACTGACCGTGTTTATCTGTTTTAAATGTTTTGCGTCCTCCATAGAACACAGTTGACGTAGCTTTTGATTCCAAAATTGTGCGCTTATTGTACTAATACAAGCTCCCGTATCTACTAAGGCTTAGGTTTCTATGCTGTAAATATGGATTGGTATAGATAGATTTGTTGAATTAGCGTCGAGATTAACAAATTGCGAGTTTCATGAGGATGCTTGGTTTGGGTTAGGGTTGTGTTGAGTTAGGAACAATATTATTTGAATGATCTTGAACATTAGTTTTACTTGGTTTCAAAGGAGCAGGCAGTTTATCCTTTATATCTAATTTGGAGGTTAAAAAATTAATTTAAAAAATATCCAATTGCTCAAAATTATCAGTTGCCGTGGTGGAGTATGGTTTACTATGATCAAAATTAAATGGTTACAATACAATACAATAGTTTATTGACACTCCCCCGCTGGGGCTTTTCAGTGACAATGCAACTAATTAAGGTAAAACAAATAGTTAACAATTCAATTAAAAGAAAGAAAGAATGCGGTAAACAAAAGCAATATAAACATACCTATTTAAGAATTAATCTTATAATAAATATTCTCACCATGTACTATACAATATGCATAAATGAAATAAGATTTGGTTGACTGTTGTTAAGATTTGTTGTTGCATGCGAATCATTGGTTAAAGTAGTGGCTTCTGTACTCGATTCTGGGTTAGGTATTGTGTTAAATTGGATATCAGTTAAATCAGAGAGTGTATGAAAATATCAGATGTATTATCATACATTCTTGGAAGTGAATTGTCGCTAAGGTCAATCAGATCAAAACAACACTCATCTTTGACCTCATTAACATTTGTTTCATTATGTGGTAGGATTATGTCACCTGAGGTCAAGGTGTCATGTGGCAACAATGAATCATTATCAGGTGTTAATGGAGTTATCATTTTATTCATTATTAATGGAGCTGAGGTATTGTTTGTTAATAGAACTGTTAAATCATGACTTATTAAATCTGTTTTAGGGAATCAATATTTGGTGATGTTTGAAAAGTGTTAATTTGTGGTGCGGGTAGCTCATCAAATGAATTAGTGTTTTCAGCATAAACCTGCATATTAGCTGTTTTATTATTGTTGAGACGTGCCCCTGCAGAGTTCTGGCAATTTACATTCCCAGCGGAAATTAGTTTTCCGACTGTTGTTGCCCGGAATTAAAAGTCCTCCCACGAGAGTTTTGAGTGGATCCATAGTTAGAGCGTACCTGCCAATTTCTATTCATACTATGACCTTGTGGAATGTGTGGGTCATTCTGATAATTACCCCTACGACAACTAAAAGAACTATGGCCGTATCTGTTACAATTGGTGCAATAGATTTGAGCAGTGGTTGAACGAAAGTTGCGATTACCATTATATTGATTTGGGCGAGAAGAGAAATTTCGATTCGTTTGCTGTTGGAAGTTTTGCATTTCTTTTCTTATCTCTTGTTGAATTGGACGTTTAATAGATTGGTGCTCGCCTGATTGACTGCCTTGAAAATTTGGTTTTGTCGACCAATTTGAAGTTGGTCTATCTTGGAAAGTGGCTGTTGTTTTAGGCTGCACCGGGAGCAGAGTTTTGACTTGATCAGCTATAGTTTTGGCCAATTCATTGTAATCTATCGCTGACACTGATGGTGTTGAAGCTGGAGGCGAGTTTGTCGCTCCCTTTACCTTCACTAGATTCTGAGCTGTTTCAAAATCACTTGGTGAATTTAAGATTACAAAGTCCCACAAATCGCTCCTTAAACCCCTAACAAAGATGTTCAAAACTTCTTCTTTAGGAAACTTGAGGCGATAGCACACTTTGCGGATGGCAGCAATGTAATCTCCCACTGACTCTTTTGGGCCCTGTCGACCCTGATCTAAAGTCTGGTGCATTCTCCAATGACTCGTTGTAGAGTCAAATTGTTTTATGAGTGCTTGTTTTAGAGGTGAAAAAGTGCTCTTTTCATCATCCCGTAGCTTATTTAGCCAAACACTTGCGTCTGACTGTAAATATAAAGACAAAGCCAGGCACATTTTTTTGTACGACCGATTACAAAACTTAGCGGCGGTTTCAAATTTTTTGAGAAAATCATGGACATTTTCACTTTCTTCCCCTTTGAAATATGGAAATCGAATACCACCTCTCAGATTTACTGTGTAAGTGTTATTTTCAAGAGACTCTTGTAAGGCAGCTAAGCTTTGGAGTTCTTGATCACGAGCTTTTGCAAAACTTATTTCAAATTGTTGTAAAGCTTCAGTGATTGTTTGAGTCAATTCTTCAGTGGACATTTTGAAAGCTGATGTTGGGAAAAATTGTTTTTCTATTTTGTCAATGACCGAAAGAGAAGTGAGGTCGCTTTCTGTATCAGAAGTAGATGGACTGTCACTAGAAGAATCTGAAGCAGATTTTGGCTCCGTTTTGGTTGTATCTAACTGTTTTGATAAACACTTTCCGTCACAGGTTTTAGATTGGCTCTTGGCCAATTTCTTTGCTTTAAAGCGGGTAAGCAGCTTGAAAAATCTACTGACACCGTAACTACATAAAGTACTTAACAATCAAGAAACGATCAATATGGCATCAACAATTTAGCTAATCTACATTAAACAATTTCAAACATTTAACAATCAAAAGACAAGAGACATGGAAGGCTGGCTACCCCCAGAACCCCGACTGGCAGTCGTAGTTTTCAAAATCAGGAATAGTTGATTTCCATTGTTTGTATAGATAACCTGCAGGATAACTGACAATTCTTTGTTTCTGTTTTAGCTCAACTTTGGCTCTGAATTCTTTTGACCAACTAGCCTTCCATTTAGGCCAGTTTCCTTCTAGCTGATCGTGAAAAGTTGAGTCCCGACGTCTCTTTTTGGTGTGGGAAACGAAGCAGACATGAAAAACAACTGACAAACGTACCACTTCATTGTGCAGCCGCTTTGGATCTCCACCAGTTTTGTTATGAAGGATTTTCTTTTCTTTTGATGGTGGAGGTCTTTTGCAAAAGGCGTGGCTGAATAAAATGACTCCCAAGGCAGCTTTGAGTTGTAACAGAGAACGTTCATACTGAAGACATTGCTTCCGACTACCCGAACTCCGATATAGTCAAGTTTACAAATTCTTTTATGGTATTTCTTAACATAATCTAAACAATTTTGAGACATATACAGACACTTTTGACACAGAGAGAGTGCTTTCATGCGGCAGCTAAATTTTGACACACCAGAAGAAAAGCTATAATTTTTATATCTACATAAAGCGTTTGTTTTTAAGATTATTTTCGTATAAGTTTCATTTTCATTTGATTGCGAAAACTATGAAAACTATCAAACAGTTCTAGACATGTGCACGCTAGATCTAAATCTATCTATTTCAGTGTCTGAAAGGTGCATTAGAGAGCGTTGCGACAAAGGGTGTGTACTTAGATAAGGGTGTTTTGTATCCTTTTTTACCAGTGTTTATGAAATCAGAGTTTGGTGAAACGTGGGAAAGTAAAATGCCTGTTTATGGGTTTTGTTGTAAAATATATTTCTTCGTCTTAACTTTTTGGACAAGGTGTCTCTCTGATTTCATTACATGAGATTTGTCCGAAATTCATTCTGAGAAAATACCAAGTAAGAGACTGAATTGCATGTGTTGTAACATTGCATTACTTTGAAATTCAAAGGCACTTAACTCAATCCATTATCAGTGTGGGAAACCTGAACGTTCCCACACTGATTCTATTTTTTGGACTGTCCTAGTAAACAAAACAGACTACTATCCATTCATGATGCTTGGGGTAGCTAGAACTATCATGAATGGAAGTTTACCAATACCTAATTGTTTTTTCAACCTTCTCTTTTAAACAAAGGATTTTAATTACTATTTTGCAGCTTAGAATGGCCGAAATGAAATGTATGTGTTTTTCTTCTATTTTGTATTGTTCTACTTAACACTAGGTATTCTAAGTAGTTGTTTTGCGTGCTTAAAGGTAAAAGTAGGCGGACGTAAAAGTGTAAAAATATGTCACCCGCAAGTGAGGAAACTTTTAGATTACAAATAAATATATGGTTTTGCTTAAAAACATGAAATGGAATATGTCGTCTAACATAACCATCAGCTCTAATTGATTTATGAAAATTGAAAAAAACTAGGGCACAAAGAATATTGTGCAGTATCAGTTAATATTAACTAAGTACTACACAGTTAAGCCCGGATTTTACTAACCCACGGGCACTCTGTGTGGGTGAGCTTACAGTGTGTCAGCGGTACGCTATAAGGTGACGTTACCCGTTTCAGACTTGAACCCGAACTGATGTTAAGCCCGAGATTTACTGAAAGAAGTATTTTGAGTTTTTATAATCGTTTCCCAAATAGGGTTTACAGATATAGTGTTTTATGCTATCAAAGCCTTTGCTTCAAACGGCTGGTTCCCAAAGATAGCTCAACACGGACTGTATCACACACTTTATTGCGACTTCACGAGCACTGAATAAGCTACAATTTTTATAGATATACCGATGACAAGGTAAATTGAGGCGTTTACATGAAAGCCTGCTGAATAGTTCAAGAAAACAAATCATATTTCTCTTTTGATTCTACGCCCCCTGTGTGACAGCTTTCCTGCGCGTAAACTACTTAATAAACTTCCCATCACCATATCGCGTTTTTAAAAAACATTACGCTTAGTTCTTGAATCATCGGATTACATTTCAACAGAACGTGTTCGTGTTCTATAATTATCTTATCTTAATTAAGGTCACGTTTCTTGTCATCACTATTACACCGGATATAGTAAAATTTTTACAATGGATTTTAGTGAACAATAAAAAATTACTTATATTCTTAACGTCTGTTACCGATTAATTTTAGCTGAGCTGCACAAACTAATTAATATTAATGAAAACTTTGACTATTTCACAAGTTGAAAATTTATTGAACAATAAAAAAATCAATAACCTCCGATCCCCCTTCTACCAGTTCTGGCTTGTTGCCAATATTGAAAGCTATGTCCTAAAAGTTTCATATTTTAAAATTTGCTTTAAAAGCGTGATTCTTGAAGATCTGCACAGATCAAGGGATAATTTCTGTACTGGGCCATACTGGGTCCTATTGGGTTAGGATTACAATAAGCTATATATAAAAATTGGTGAGATTTTTATGCATAATAAAGTGTAACCCTTTGTTTGATTAATTAGTGAGGTACTGTATGTGTTAATCTATGGTACAGTGCAGAAATTAATTTTTCAGTGCATAAAAATCAATTTGCAAAGCATAATGTATTTTTCAATGCAACTTCTCCATACATAACACATACAAAATACTACATTTGGTAACGAGAAAATGAGAATTCATCAAACAAAGCAAACTACTGAAAATAAAAAGTGAAATTCTCCCAAACTTGTTCAATACAAAGTATGGGCTCAAGTTGGGAGAATTTCACAATACAACTGGAACTGAAAGGGTTAAGTACTGTATGTATTGTAAAATTCTCCCAAACTTGTTCAATGAAAGGTATGGGCTCAAGTTGGGAGAATTTAACACTACAACTGGGACTGAAAGGGTTAACTCTCTTTATAGTGGACACCCTGGGAACTGTCATTTAGTGTCCATAATAGCGGGTTGTCTATAATAGCAGGTTGTCCATAAGGCAAGAGCTGACTGTATTAAGGAAAACCTGCTATTACAGACAATCTGCTATTACGGACACTAAATGACGATTCCCAGGGTATCCACTATAACAAGAGTTGACTGTAACTGTAAAAAGGTCACAATATTTGATACAAATTTTACACCCATACAAGAAGCACTTTCACAAGGAAATCATTAACATGTTAGAGTACAAGATAAATGTCAAAAAATACACTAACTAATAACTGATTGCAATGTAAGTTCCATTACATTTTCTGTCGTGAAATATGTTTATCTGAAAGATTACTACGTTCATACAAATCCTACACATATCAATAGGTAATGCCACCTGAAGATCTCTTCAAAGATTTGAAAACATCAGATGATGTTTCGGTGAACTATATACTGAGTCTATTCTAGGCTGTAATATACTCAAGTAAATTTTAAATTGTGTTTTGCTTGTCCAAATTTATCTATAATTTCAAATTTTTTAAACAAAAACACTGAAAATTTTAAAATAGCAAAATTCTGTGCCTTTTTAATATTTCCCAGTAAAATATTGTATTTTCAAACTCCCCAAACAAAGGAACATGAAATTATGAACAATAAGCCAAATGGTTTTATATAAAAGTTTGCAACTTAAGGTTATAAAGATAGAAACAAACTGCTCAGGTTGGATGCTTAGAGAGAATTCTAAGTCACTGACCAGAATTGTCTGTGGAATAGAATCATACAGCAATGTACGACTATTGGATATATCAAGTGAGCAAATGCAAGACACATGTTCAGCAGAAATGAGAATAACTTAACCAATGACTCAGCTTCCCCAGTGAGACAAACTCTAGCTCTCATTTAGTAGAGCATCTGACCGGGAATAATAGGGTTCAATTTCCATCAGAGACTCAGAATTTTTTCCAAGCATTCAACTTCAGGAGCAATTTCTTTTAAAATTAACAATTTCACATATATAAAAAAATTTGATTGGAAGAATTCTTGGCGTAATAGCAAAGAGGAATTGTGAAATTGAAACAAAATAAGTTATGAATGTTTTACTGACCTAATTAGTACAATAGTGAAAAATGGAGCAGTTAGAAGCAATATTTATCAATATTAGTATTGATAAATCAAAGAGAGCCCTTTGTGACACACTCACATCATAATCAATCTTATTCTAAAATTTTTCACTCCCATACAATACATTTACTCACATTTACAATAGTTCAATTTTTTACTCCCATACAATACATTTACTCACATTTACAATAGCTCAAAATAAAATCTTCAAAACTGCGACTATTTATTCATAACTAGTCCAAATTTGATAATCAAAATGAATGAATTTACATTTAAAGTTATTAGCCAATTCAAAAATAGAAATATTGTTGATAACACCAGCTCTCAATTTCTTTTATATGAAAAACCAGTAACTTTAAAGTAATTTAGTTATTATATAACATTTATTGAAAATGCAACTTTAAAATTATGTTAAATTATTCACATCTGATATACATCAGTCAGCTCCAAGAAATTTCTAAGAATGTTCTCAGAAAAGAAATTGAAGCAGAAAGCATTTCAGTGTTCCTATTGATCACCATTCCTTACCAGCCCTGATTGTTGAGGCAACTTCGAGAGGAGAGCCTGTTTATGAGAAGTATGGAATAGATTGCCATTAGAAATGAAGAAAATAAAAGAATTCAAGAAAACTGACAAACACAGCATCAGGGAGAAATAATACATTATTTTTCAAGTGCAAAAAAACTTCCAGAGGAAGAACAACAAAGGATACACAGTGAATGAATGCATGTAAAAGCAATTCCCTCACTTCTCCACACCAAAGGATTACTGTCAGACCATCTCTTAACCAAATTACATACAATCAGCATAATGATTAACTTTATAGGAGAAAATATGGAAAAAGATAGTTCAAAACATATGAAGTAATCAACACTGTCCATTGGTAAAGTAAGAAATAAAAAGAATGGAATATCCAAGCACTCCGATAAAATTCCTAATAGATCATAAGCTGGTACTTATGAGGAGAAAAAAGATCTTCTTTTAAACTTTACTACAACGTGAAGTGTGGAAAAGTTCTGTAAAACTTTATTTTTTCATTCCTCAACAATTTCACTTTTAAGTTTTTGGAGGAATCAAAGCAATCCCAATGTGAAGGAAAAACTTTAATACTGTTTGTTTAATAACAAATTATGCCATAAGATCCCTGATCTATCTCCTTGGAAAAATTACTCATTGACAGCGATTGAAGCAGATACAACTCAATAATCCAAGCCAAAAAAATGACAACTTCGAACATTTCAGATGTGTGCCAGACAAAAAACTCAGAAAATTATCAACAATTTAATGTTTTTATCTTGACGTATGTTCCACACAACTTCACAAAGGAACGATAAAAAATGAGGTACACAGTAATAAAATGACAACTTTGAACATTTCAGATGTGAGCCACACAAAAAAAAAACTCAGAAAATTATCAACAGTTTAATGTTTTTATGTTGACATATGTTCCACGCAACTTCACAAAAGAATGAAAAAAAAACAGGAAAAAAGTGAATAAAAAATGGAACTATGAAATGGAAATCGCACAAAAAGTTGACACACAAGAAAGCAAGACTTTACCGTTAGGCCACCTAAGGAACAGTCCAGCTTAGCATCAGTAACTTTCAACTATTCGGGAAGATAGAGACAAAGTTGTTTCAGAAGTTTATGTTTTATGCATTTATTTTTAATTACATATTTAAACAACCTTTTGTTTATAAAAATGACTAAACATGCAGAAGTAAAAATTGTTTCAGTCAAGAATGAAAAAAATTATGGTTTTGTAAATGAATAGAGTTTAGATGTAGTTGGCACACATATTATATTCATTTGCACTGTTTTATTTACAAGATTTAGATGTTGTGAAAAGTGTTTGTTTATGAAGCAAGAAGCTACGTTTTAGATGTTGCTTAGAAGATCTCTATTTAATGAATGATTTCTTGATGTGTATCGGGACTTAATCTGACAAGTCAAATGCATTTTTAAGATAAAAAAGACAAGTGTCAAACCAAATTTAATTCCCCTGAATGTATCAACACACTAAAATAACAAACTTTATATTAAAATTTCTAAATTGAACTAAATTAATCATTCAATAAGCCTTTAAGTTTAAAAATGTTAACCAACAGGACGCTTTAAGTACATTTAATAACCTGAAGCCTGGTGAGTATTTCCATGATGTCCTTACACACTTCATGCAAGAAAGAGATGTAGTGAAATCCATTTTTGAAGCATGCCAGATTTTTGGCACATTAAGTAGCTAAGCGTGCATGGAATTTTAGAAGAAAAGTTGGCAGCAGACTAAGTCACCAAGGAAACTTTTGAAACTGTTGTCAGTTTTTCCCCAAAAATGTTTAAAACCTGACCTAACGGTGAACTAGAAGTACAGAGCAGCCAATCAGGTTTTTGCACACAACATTATCAACACAAAAATTTAATGAGACAATCGCTTACTGCTGCTTAAATTATTTTAAAGACAATTCTCATGTTTTACTAAAAAGTAGATTAAAAGCTGGTTAATTTTTATAGAAGATAGATAAAGAAAGCATTACACTGAACACAGATAGGAGAAAGATTTAGTATCTTTAATTAGAACATTAATGGCCTAGACCCTCTTAAGCTGTCCAAGTTAAAATTTTTAATTCAGCTTGAAAAACATATAAGTTTATAGCTTGCACAGGGCTCAAAATTGCAACCGATATGGTCGCATTTTGGCTAAATTTTTCCTTTTGCGACTAAAACTTTAACAGCAGACGCAATTTTGCGACCAATATTCACCTCTGACAGATAATAAAGTAAAACAAAAATTATCTGCCAGAAGTCGCTACCTTACCACTACTTTTCAACTTTTTTAAATTTTGCGACTACAATTTTGCACTGGTCGCAAAAATGCGACCATGAAATTTTCTTAATTTTGAGGCCTGTTGCACAAATACTTTGAACAGCAAACTTAAGAATTGGTAAGAATCTGCCAACTTCCTCGTGTTTGGATACTACTCACCTGCACCCCTCCCCCTTCCCCCCTGGATTAGAAGATTCAAGTTGGGAAAGTTTTCAATGGAGTAAGTGAAAAAATGTTCATTAAGCTAAACAGATCATTCTTGTTAGGGATGTATTGAATTTCAAAACCTGAATACTTACAGAGGGGTTGTGCTGAGATGTTGTGAGCTCTTTGTGTGTAGAAAACTGGACATACACAGGCCTTCCCCTGGTTATCGGACAGGAAACAACAAATGCAAAACTTTCATACAAAGAATGTAGTTTATAAAGTACAATTAAAATTGTAAATAAAAATAACAAGACAATCAAATCATGCATAACACATCTACTTTAATTTTGTA
>JAPEIX020082718.1:0-10743 GCA_026122405.2 Zoanthus sansibaricus | reverse complement strand
CGCAGGTTAGCTCCCAGCAGATGCTGGTACTCATTTACCTACCCCGGAAGGATGGAAAGCTGAGTTGGCTTAGGCGGCAAAGAAAGTCACACAAATATTCGATTCTCGGCAATCTGCCGGAATCGAACTGGGGACCTTGTGGTTGAGAGGCAGAGATCTTACCAACTGCGCCAACCACGTCCGCCCTGCATCACTATATAACTGCCTCTTTATTTATCTCTCTGCCATTCACTCCACGAAGGACTCAAGTCTGAAACGTCAGTATTTTTAACAGAATTCTTTTCACTACGCTGTATATGTTATGCATTTTTAACTCTTTATAAGGTCGTCTTTTTTACAGCAAGAGATGTTTGATGTCGTATTAATTATTCGAATAGTCGTTTTTGTAATCCATGATGTAGTAGAAGTCATTGACTTTATGTTAGTTCTGGGTGTTTTCTAAGAAAATTGCAACCAGATTAATAAGAAATATGTGTTTTGTATTGTAGGAAGTCACAGGAGTTGAATTTCACCCTCACGCCTCCGTGCTTGTCACAGGCAGCAAGGACTGTACTGTTAAGTTCTTTGACATCTCCAAACCGTCTGTTAAGAAAGCCTATCGTTCATTACAGGTACATACTGTAGTACCAAGTAGATAATTATACTTGGGGGATGTTGATGTTTTGCGTAATTGTTTCTAACATGGAATCATATCTTGTTTTAAAACTGTTAGTGCTTAAAACTTGATCCTACTTTACTTGATGCGTTGTTAATCACACCAAAATGTTTTTCGGGGATTCGGGGAGCAAAAATTGGAATTGGTTCAATAGCCTTTTGCATAAGTTTGGTTAGCGCTCCTATGCTTGCTTGAAAGTCATGAAAGTTTTGGGAATAAAGGTGAATTTTCAAGAATCAGGACAATTTTGGAAGATTGGATTTTTACGTAGATGCAATGAAAACGGTTTGGATTTTGGATTTATTTGATTTGTAAACATATTAATGTTAAGTTTAAATGTGCTTAATAACAACATCTAATTGTGTGCAAGTTGCTGTCGAAAACCAGCGCCAAATGGAAGTTGTTAAGTACAATGTCAGCTTGCAGGTTTGACAGTTTTGTTGAGGAATAATCATAGAGAATTCTTGTTTTTCGATATGATGCCGTACTACCTTAATGGACTGAAAAGTGTACATTGAACGTTTTGGCGGTTAACTTAAGTAATGGCAAAAAATCCACGGATCATGGGAAATTAAATTCCTTTTTCGTGCTTCGCGGATAAGTAAGAAGCCCGTTCATATGTCACGAAAAAAGTATAGGGTACTCTCTTGGAGTTCAAACAACGCATGTTGTACTATCCCTGTGGAACCCTAAAAAAAGAAAATCCCAGAAAAAAAGGAGCAACTTTGAATCTAGTAAGGCTAGAGAATGCGATGTCGATGAGGAAATTTAAACTTTGCGGATAAAACGTTTGTTGGGCGAGGCAGTATAAGAAGAGTTTCTCCTAATTTAGGTATTATAAGTAAGGAATTACAAACCGCTAAATGGTAATTTCTACGAAACAAAGGAATATCTTTGACGCACAGAGACAGGATGCTTGAAACGTTTGGCATTTACTTTGACGAAGCATTCACAGGATTATGTCTGAGTCTAATCTTTTCGCTACGGTGTAAAACTTATAAATGTATCAAATTGTTTCTGTGGAAACACCGACACAGCATCTCATTAAAGATAGCACATGCTTACTGGGAGCTAACTAGAAATAAAATAAATAAATAACATTATATATACTCGGATTTTGGAGTAGCTGAGAAGCTAATTTCTTTGAGTTTGACACACACACGACACAATTAAAAACCCCAACTGGTAGGAGGCAAACCAGTGTGCTATATTAAAACCTAATGGCTGTGAAGGAGGCCAACATGGTCGATACAACAAACAATTTATTAACAGTTCAATTTAAATCATTCTATCTACAAGTCCTTAAATCCCATATGTAGTAACTCGGGTTACTTTGCAAGTCAGTGTACCACGTATTTACAATATACTTTAATGATGAATGTAAGTGTCCATTCGTCGCTAGGCAGTTGCCCAATGGTTTTGTGTTTGATGGGCATTTCGTAACTTTTGCCAGGCTTTTCTATTCGTCTTCAGAGCCATCTGCAATCAAAAATATAGTTGATCTTCAAAATAAGCGCACACGGATTGAATAATTTGTGCATCAAGCATTAAAATGATGCAAACACCAAATAGGTGCACTGTTATTGAGGATTAAAACATAAATGTAAACCCGTTACTGTTAATGAAGTTTACAACATTATACCTTTACTATATTAATGAGGTTTATAACATTACCCTTTACTGTTAATGAGGTTTATAACATTACCTTTACTATTAATGAGGTTTATAACATTACCATTCAACATTTAACATAGCTCTTAAAAAGGATAAAGGACTCGTGCAAACTCACATGGGCGATCTCTACTTTTCTTTCCCACATGCGAACCTGAGAAGAAAAATGAGAATGAGGTTACTTCTACAATACCACAAGTTCAATCCATCAGTCTTTAAAATCTTTATTACTGTGAGCAAACGAGTATGCCCTCCTATTCGGAACACAGTGTAATCTGTGGATATTACTAGCAACGAACATGCGACACTTACGATCAGCAGTTCAAGTCCATACCGTATCGAGAGGCGATTCAAGAATGTCACTAGCATTTCGGTACACACAATAGATGCGAACAGCGGTTCAAATCCACGGTGATGCATTTAGAGTCCATGTTAGAGTGGTTTTCATTAATCCGTGAAACAAAGTGTAAGAGCTAAACTTTGATATATTATGATACTCCAAAAACACAAGAGAAAACGCTATCACGAAAGTATGATAAAGTGTAATGCACTAAAGTGTGATCACAGGTTAATGAAAACCACTCTAAGTATGTACCAAATTGTATACTCGCAGCACTCACTTTCTATTTGAAATAACTAGTCTTACAATTATTAACAATTAGAAAACAACCTCGCAATTTCTATTGCAAATCGATATAATGACTCGGGAATTGATTTAGCAGAAATCTCAGAAGAAACAAAAGAACAACAATACTTCAAATACTTCTACTGTATTACAAAAGTATATGCGTTTGTTTATATTTTTATAGTTTGCGACAGTTGTTGCATGAAAATGTCAAATTAGAGAGTTAAAGCACCGGAACATATCTTGCATGACGACGGAGGTCTATTTTCTGTGAGTGGACTGGATCGAGAACGGCGTTTCTGGCGCGAATTTTTAACTTCAGCAGCGCGAGTAGTGCAACGACGAACGCACGCAGAGTAAAGAGGCGCGAAAACTAACTTTGAAGTCCCAAGTGGTAAACGAACTTTATACGTTGTAAAGTAAAATTGGTTACACAATGGCAAGAACCAGGAGGAAAGGTAAGTGTTAAAGTAATTGTAAGTAACTTATTTACTGAGAGAGATTCATTGACAATTTGCGAAGTACTTGAAGCAATTCCTATGATAAAAAAAACAGACCAACATGGAAGCAAAAAGCGGCTTGTAAGTTGTAGGCCTCAGTCAAGATCACCACGACCGCATGACGTGTTCAGGTAAGCGACATCTGCTGACAGTTTAGTTCTGTTGTGAAAATATGTAACTTCAGGATAATTTTGTAATTTGATGACGCAATAATGTTAACTAGCACGCGTTCCGTTGTTATCTAAGTTTTTAGTTGGAATAAGTGTGTAGAAAAACGAACCATTTCCAACACTGGTGCCGTGACCAGGATATAAAATGACGACTCAAGAAACTCAACAGAAGCAAGATACTGCATTGCGTTCAGCGTACAAAGGACACTGCACTAGAGATTTTAAGAAGGCAGAATCGCTAATGGGGAGCAAAACACCGGACGTCGAAGAACTTGGCAACATCTTCGATCGTCTCGAGCGCCGAACCGTTTCCAACAAGTTCCAGTTGGCCTCCGTGACCACAAGAATGCCAGTTGCTCAAGCTCTCTATTGATACTTCCCAGGGATATTTAAAAACGGTATCGTAAATAGCTGGTATAAGAACTTACGATAATTAATATAATAACAATATCAAATCGGCTCGGTAAACCAGAATTATAAAAAGATTTATCTTACATTTAACCTTAAGTCAGTGAAATGTGAAATGTGAATTCTGTGCATGTGAACTCACCGTTTTATTCAGTTCATACAGCTGGGCTCGTTCGTTAACGTAATCAAGAACCTGAGAAATTAATAAAGAACAAAGAGATTTAAAAAACGAGATGTAATAGACTGATTTTGTATTCACAATACGGTGTACTAATCCTTTCTGGACAAAACTATTAATTTTCTCAGATATTACATGCGTGCTATATAGCTAGTAGCTATAACTTGACCATATAACTAGAGCTGGCGCTAAGGCTATGTGGTAGAGGAAGCATCTGTAATAGTTTATAGACCACTAGTAGAGGGACACCACTGACAAAAGAACCAAGGTATACATGTCAATCATAATTGAGGAATTCCAGTAGTCTACTTATACAGTGACATTAAGAGTAATGGAGAACTGCAGAAAACCCAACAGCAACAGATGGGTGGGTGGGTGGAATTCTCTGTTCTTAAAAATAAGAGAAGTCATAAGACGTGACAAACACCATTAAGTTTAACTCAAGGGTGTTGTTCTCTTAGTGTTACTCTAGGAAAATATAACCCCTTATCCCCTCATAGCCATTTCTGAATAATCTGTGACAGAATTTCTGAATAATTAAAAGGAATAGCTGACAACCATAATATTGGAATATTAAGCACGTACATCTGGTACTTTGTAGTCGGCAAGCTGTTGCTTGAGTCTTGTATTAACACTATCAGCTTTTGTTCGCTCCTGGGAAAGAATGGAAACATTTCAAGTTCTAGAACCAATAAATTCGGGAAAAAGTTAATAGAAACCTCTGCTAAAATCCGCACACTGTGGAAACGTACATCTATATAGGCGAGTTTCAGCTGACGTCATTACAATCTGTTTCATTAGCATACATTTCGATCAAAGACGCGAATGAACACAGATTACAAGGATCTATCTAAACTTAAAACTTGAGAGAGGTTATCGAGAGAACAAAGTAATGAAACTTTTGAGCCTCCATATAGCAGTTTCTAATAGAGAGGATATCGCAATCCCCAAAACCTCAATACAATTGGCGGCAAAACTGTTAATGAACCATACAATCTTTGTAGAATCCCCATTACATCACAGAAACAGAACTCATCTTATCGCTCAGATGTAGTTCATTTTATAAAACACTTTCACTACCCAGAATGTCTGATTTTCTAATCCTATTAGAAATTCCGGCATTTCTGCTATTAAAAATTTAAGCAGAAATTCGCAATCTTATTAATTGAGTGACAAGGAGCAATCAAATGGTAAACGTGAAGGGAGTAACTATACGTCCGGTTACTGGCCGGGCATGGTCTTCAATTACTAAATGTCCGACAGTCATTTTTTCCAAATATATCTCCTTAAAACTTACCCTTTTTCAATTGACAAATAAAATAAACTCTAAACATTTTCAATTCAGTGTTTAAAAGTAAATCGATAATCGTGTCCGGCATGTTTGGGTGTTTTGCATACTATGTAAAGAGCCAACGTAAAACACAAAATTCACAATTTTTGCTCGTGTGGCACCTGAATAAACTCTAAACAGTTCAATTGTATACGATATGTTTTAAGGAGATATATACAAAAAACATGGACTGACGGACTGCTATAACAATTTGTAGACCATGTCCGGCTGCCGGACGTATAGTCATTCCGAAACGTGAAAAACACTGTTTTACAAGATTGCTGTGTGAAAGTTAAACATTTATGAACCTTCTCAACCATTGTAGTTTCTGCATCAATCTTGTAAAGCATTTCATTCCTCTGATTAATTTCTGTACTAAGTCTTCCTGATTCCATTGTCAGCGTATGTAATTTTTTCTGCAATCAAAGAAGAAAAAGGTTACAAGTTTGAAATTTGGAATGCATGACCAAGAATGTTTTTTGTTGCCAATTCACTGTCCATTTCCCTGGCTGTAAAATTGTTTATCAGTTCAAAATTGTGTGTCAGTTCAATAGCCGATCAACAATCCATTTCACTGGCTGTTAAGTTTTCACGGGCCAGCTATATATGTATATTTATTTGGTAAACTTGGGAATACATCTAAAATCCCATATAGAGTCCATTATTGTCAATCAAAAGCTGTGCACTGCATTCCAACAGGGATAGATGGCATTTTAAAATTCCTAGCAATGACAGATGTATTTAGAAGTAGTTCCAGGGTTCATTTCAATAATTTGTACCCATTTTATCAGAGGCTAATTCCCAGGAGAAACTGGTACTCAGTTCTAAGATCTTGAAAGAATAAGTGCCAAGTCAATTCTGGCATTCAAATATTCTGATCAAGGAAGGGCAAGGGTTTGGATCTTACCAATGGTACCAAAAACACCATTAAAATGAGCACAACAAATTCTATTTTCTAACCTTATATGTATTAAGAATCTGCTGTACATTGGTCATCATTAGTTTCAGTCGCAGCATGTCCTGGTTCTTTTCATCAATCTTTTCTAGATACTGCTGGTTCTCTATTTTCAGCTGGTTAAAATCCACCTCATGGAGAACTTCACCCATCTCCTCTTTCTAATGATCAAACAAGCCAAGAAAATAAGACAGATAGTTATACATTCAAGTATTATGCAGCACGTAACAAAAAATTTATACAACTATGTTAAAACTAATAATAATTATCACTATGTTCATAACTAATGAAAGAAGACAATATTTCAAAGAATTAAGCCTTCACTCTTATGAGTAGCTTTATGGCTTCTGCAACATTCTAATCAAGGGGTTGTCACCCAGGGGGTGGAGGAGGGGGGTACTTGCCCACATGACGTGTATGGGTACGTGCTGCCCTACAGAGTATGGTTTTCAAGCTCTAGAGTTTGGGATAGGGTATCGTATTTGCCTGAGGTCTGTGATAGGGTATCTAACTTGGCATGGGTCAGGAAGCTAATTGTCTGGGATAGGACATAGTTTCTGGTGTTGGTAGAATTATAACATCTATTCATGCATTAACAAACCAACCAGCACAGATGTGACACCAGTCCTATAAACATGCTAAATGGAAATGGTAGTTAGGCAGCTTTTAATGCATGTTTACTTAAGGGTAGAGTATGATTTCTGACTTAAAGGTCTGGGGTTGGTATCAATTTTAAACCTTCATAGGTCTGGGATTGAGTAGGGTTTTGAGCTTAGGGCAGCACACCCCAACCCAAAAACTAATAGAGTAACCACCCCCCGCCCCAACCCCTTCCTGGGGTTGGCATTCCAAACGTTAGCTCCATACACTACTTATGCTAACCGGTCTGTGTTAAAAATCTGACCAAAGCTAGTAGAGTTAGGAAAATTGATTACTTTCAAGCATCACACTTAGAAAAGATTATATATATGACCATGCACACAACATGAAACAAAGAAACATTGTAATCTTCTTTGTAGTTTGCCAAGTTTCATAACCTGTCCACTCTAACAACTTGAGTGTAACCCACTTGCAGACACACTCCATTAAATGTACTGCTTTTTAAAAAGTGTACCATGATTATAGCTAATTAACATACCTGTTTTAATTGCATGTGTAATTTTCTTTTTTGCACTTTTAATGTTGAGTTCTTAAGTCGGAGCTTCTCAATTAGGGTATCCTAAAAGCAAAATCAAAGGCATTGTTTTAACATTTTTAATGAATAACTATCAAACTAATAATTCAACACATTTAGGGCCAAATCTAAAATTTGAGTAACAATATTAAACTTGGCATAAATTAAAGAGACTGTTCAAATTGTTTATTAAACAAACATCAAATTGTTTATTAACAGATGTTAAACAGCAAGAGTTTTCAATTATAATATTTTAATGAATTAAATTTTTTAGCATTCTGTTAAGTATATACTCACCCTTGCACGAATCTTGTCTTCAAAATATCTTGTTACTCTCTCAGCTATGACTCGAGTTGTTCTCTGCAAAAGTGGCATTACAATACAATTCACAATCAACAATTAACACCAAAACTGCATTAACATGGACACCCAAAGGTAAGAGAAAGTGGGGTCACCCATGCACCACATGGGCACACAAAATTTATAATTTAAAACAGAACTTCATTATAAGACTAATATTAAAGCACAAAAAACGTCTTATTTTCAACAACTTGTCTGCTATTTACCTGGTTTACAGCTCCCTTGACAATGTCTCTGTCAAACTCGTATGACGATTTTTTTATCTCAGCACTTCGTATGTCAGCCTCTTCCATAATTGCCTAAAACAAAGCAGAAACTGTAAGTAAAAATACAGACTGTGTTAATCTGCTGTACCAAGAGATTAATTTAGAGTTTCTACATAACATCTTAGAGGGCAAAAAAGAGCTCGTCAAAGGTTCAGTCCCTTAGGGAATTAAGTACTAGGCTGCATTTGAGGAATACTTCTATCAAAAACTTCAAACTTTAAGATACAATACTCATTTCATTTTATTAAAAACTACCTTATTCTCACTAAACTACATGAGTATTTAATTTCACAAAAAGTCAAGCACCATATTTTGCATCTTTCAACAGAGTGAATGACTAAAGTCCAAAGTGTCGCAGTTTAAACGTTCTTTTCACTACAGTGTAGAACTTATCTATCTGACATTAAACTTTTTCATAGCAATTTTAAAAAAAGGATAAATTTTACACCATAGTGAAAATAGTTGTGTTTACTGACATTTCAAACTGGAGTCCCTCCAAAGGAGTCCTCCAACAAAGGACGACTCCAGTTGCATTACTAACAATGAGTGTCTCATATTACACCACAAAACTTTTCACACAGATTATGATTTACACAGTACTATACCTGGTGCACTGGAACATTAGTATTGCATGATATTCCATCTGATTATAATCTAAGGAAGCACTTTTTATCACCCAATGTACAAAACAATAACAACAGATCAAATTTCAGTGGACTTACCCTGTAGTTGCCTAATATCTTTTCAGAATCATCTCGTAAATTATCAATATCATCTCTCAACTCCTCCAATTCTCGCTGGGCTATGTCACACTTTTGTTCAGCTGTAAGCTTTAAATGCCTTTAAGAAAATGTTCTTCTAATTAACTGAATTGTATTTGCATTTATTTGATTACTGAATACAACATTACAAGAGTTCTCCCCACAGTGCGGTACTGCAGTTGTTTCCTGCCTCATAAATATTCATATTCTTAGGACATATAAATTTTATGAACATTAATGAAGTTACTTCATGAATGTTTATGCACCTCCACTCTGGTACCACAGCTCTGGGGAGAACTTTGTTATATATCTTTATTGCAATGTTTCGCTTTTGTATTTTTACGTAACTATGCTGTTCACGAAATCTATGTCAGTGACATATAAAAATACTAAATTGCAAAATACAAATTCTGGTTAGTCATTTACACATTATCAGGCCTAGGTTCAGCTTTTAATGCTAATATATAGAAAAATATTTCTTGGTTTTAATTGAACTTCTAAACAGGAGGTTGGCTTACACAGAGGGTAAACCTAAACCTACTTTTTGGCCTTGAAAACAAGGGTTGGCTTACACAAAGAGTTGGCTTGAACACCACATTTGCAGTTGTCCATACAGTAATAACCCCAACTAAACCTTAACTAAGGAGATATTTCTGTCATTGACCTACCTGTCCAGGGAAGGACCTCTCGACTTGGATCTCTTGCGGAATCCTCTGTGAGCTGCTCCTTCTGGCTGTTGGGAAGGGGTTGGAGCTGCCAAAAATGACAAAATCACAATGTTAAAATTTTGGTAAAACTTCATTCTGGCACATGATTATAATTATGCATGAAAACTAACCCTTACCCAAACCCCAATCATTCAATCCAATTTTGATCTGGGTTCATCCCTGTAAACAAGGGTGGCCGAAGTTACCCTACTCTGGCAGCAATCTTTCGTACTCCCAATCTCCATCTCATTCGATTCATTGCATCCTCCTTCTTCAAACCAACACTCTTGCTCTCCTTCTCCACTTGCATTTTCCACGTCTTCCTCAGTCGTCCTTGCTTCATCTTTTCCTTCACTTTGAACTCCAACACTTTTCTCAAAACATGCCCATCATCCCTCCTCAACATATGCTCGTACATCTTACTCTATTCGCCTGTGCCATCTGAATCACTGGCATCTCCATTAGGTCCTCTGTCCTCTTTTTCTCCATCTGTTTTGCACCACACATTGGTCGTGCCATTGTTCTCTTCGTCCTTCATTCTGCCATCTCATTTTCCCTCAAACTTCATGTCTCACTCCCACATAACATCGCCGATCTTACCCAAATTGTATAATAATACAGCTATTCAAACTTTAGAATACCCCGGCACTGTTTTTAATACAATTCTGCGCATTTGTTTTTAGAGAACAATGAATGCAAAGAATAAATCACCATGTTATTAAAGACAGTGCTGTCATTAAAGACAGTGCCAGAGTATTCTAAAGTCTAGTCCTATGCCATTTCAATGATATTACCAGAGAGACTGTACATGTTCCATTCACTTATTGTTCTTGACCAGTAGCTGAATTTCTTTGTTTCTAACTGGGGTTGTATCTAGTGCCGGAGTATTCTAAAGTCTAGTCCTACGCCATTTCAATGATATTACCAGAGAGACTGTACATGTTCCATTCACTTATTGTTCTTGACCAGTAGCTGAATTTCTT
>JAPEIX020082661.1:0-10745 GCA_026122405.2 Zoanthus sansibaricus | reverse complement strand
CTTCACTTTCTTCTTAACCAGATCTGTGACCACTAGCCTGTGCTGAAGCTCACCTGGGATGACCTTCACATCTCTCAGATACTTTCTATTTCCCTTTCCCACCAGTACAAAGTCAATCTCCGTCCCATTATCCCCTGCAATATACGTCACTCTCCTCTTCTCCCCTTTTCTGAACCATGCGTTTGCCACACACAACTCCTTTTCATCACAAAATTCCAACATCTTTCCTTTCAAATTTCTCTTCACAATTCCATTTCCTCCATGCACACTCTCATACCCTCAATCCGTTTAACAACATATCCATTAAAATCACCCATGCCCAATACTAGCTCACCCACGCTGTGAAGATCCCACTCACTCCTCCAATCATCACAAAAACGTTTTTTTTCTGCAATCGTTCTGCCAATTTTTGGACCATACACACATAATTCTCACCACTTCTTTCTAAAGTGCCATCATTACTGTTATCACTCTGTCGCTCTTCTTTCGCATCTCCACAACCTCCCCTTTACAGCTCCTTCTTCACCAAAACTTCCACACCTCCCGTACCAACATTATTCCCAGACCACCACAACTTATATCTGCTATCCTTCACACCCATAAACCGCGCTCCTTTTCCTCTCCACCTCACTTCTTGCAGACAACACACGTCCATCCTCCTCTTCCTTAGCACTTCACACATCTCTGTATGTACCTCTCCCACTCATACTCCTTACATTCCAAGTCCCCACCCAAACTCCAAGCCGCTCATCAGGCTTCCCATCATTCTGCAGGCAATGCTTGCGCGGCCCAGAGTCAGGGGCTGCACCTTCTGTGTGTGGTAAGCAAGTGCGGCACATCCCAACCTATCGGCTGGCTGGTGCCCATGTTTTGTTGCTGTCATCATGATAGTGTAAATGGGCCTCAAAATAGGTAGTCCGAGAACGGTAAAATCTATGTGTAAACGCTCATCCGAGCCGAGCTAAAGAAATTTGAACACTCTTCTTTCTTCCGTCTTTGCTCTTCGACTTCGGAAGGGATGTGTTGGAAAGTTTTCTTTAAAACAAGAGAGCTGACATACCACTCTTCTTCAAAGAAAATTGCATCTGCTATTTGAAATAATTCATCGTGCGCTATGAGAAATCACCCAGACACGTCTATCCTGAACTGGTGGATTTGCCATGCAAGAGATTTCAAGAGATTAGCAGCCAACATTAAAAATGGCCCAAACCTCAAGCACAGTCTGGTCTTTTGGTTCATATATCTAACCAAAGTGCTGGTTTTTTCAGTGGCAAGTCGCCGCTTTTTAAAGAAATTGAAGAGAATATCTTCCATGCAGAACTCTCCGTCCACCATTCAATCTCGTTCCCAGAGCCCGCGTTCCTTCTGGCCAGCCTCAAGAAACGTTTCTTATCCGTCATTTTGAAACAGCACAGGCGTAGAACGCATGCGTATTTAATTAGAAGCGATATTTGCGTTCGGTGCGCGTACCTACCACGCGTGCCAAAAGTAACTTTTATTCTTTTTTTTTCGGGCAAATATTAAAGTGTAAGTGAATTGTAGCTGTACTCTGTTTTTGGCACTCGTACCGTTTTTGTCCGTGCTGTACCAAAACTCTGATCTCGTAATAGTGTAAACGGGCTTATAGTAGACCGTGAAATCGATGTTGTATTGTGGACTTTATTGTTCTTCACCTACTAAAGTATATTTATTAGAGCCCGAAAACTGCTTTTTTCTCTTTTGTTCTCGGATAGCAGCTTTGAAATTTTGTGCAATATCAAAAATCTTTCAATCAAAGAACTGCTTCAAAACTAAAAAAACTTCAAAATAATTAAAAATCTCCGTTCACGCATTTTGCAAAGAAATTTTGACGCTTGAAAGCTATACCCATAATCAAAGCACTAACCGCAAACTCTTAATTTAAAAAGCGTTTTTGTTAGTGGTACATCGTTTACAAACAAAAACGCTTTTTAAATTAAGAGTTCATTTTAGTGAATGAAATGAAAGTAAAAACACCTCAAAATAAACTTCAAGTTATCAGAGTATTTGAGTTTAAATTTTTCTAGCGGCACAGATCTTGAAATATTGTTAAAGCTGGTTTATTTGGTTTATTCGGGTCATTTTCCATTATCAAAACTTTCGTTTTTAGTAAACGATTTGCCTATTATTTTATGAAAATTTAAATAAGCTCCTTAAGAAGGATGCTACGGTGATAACAAAGTTCAAACATAATAGCAATTTAGAGGCTGACTTTGTTCGGAATTCAGATTTTAGAACTCGCCTTTTGAAAAGTAATTATCGTTTTATAGCAGACTTTTTTAAAAGAAAAAATTCTGAATAAATATTAGTGTTTTCTAAACAGAAGAAAATGTACCACGCCCTAGCATAGCGAGTTGTTTGAAAGAAAGTCTAACAAAGAACGCGAAAGGGAAAAACCAGCTGTTGGACGCTATATTCGAAGCAACAGGTGGTAAACACAACGCAGCCCCTCCCCCTGCGGTGTATTTTTTTCTACTGCTTACTTTAAACATTCAGAAATTTGCCTAGGATTTCACAAAACTCATAGAATTTAATATTTGGACGCTCAAAGCGATTGTATTGTGTCGGTGTGACTCCTGACGTTAACAAGGCATTTACAAAATTTTGACTTCCGGGAAAGACAGCAAAAGTAATCCCCTGTCCACTCCTGTGGTAAGCACATGCGCAAACCAGAGACGGGCAAAACGAGAGTTGAGATAGGTGTGTGTGAAAGTAGAACTGCTGAAGTGATTGGATTTTCACGCTAAAATGGGTAAGAAATATCTTCTAACCTCTTAAATGATAACCAACCCGCGTTGATTATTTTCAGCGAGGCGATTTATTCTGAAGACCTCGCAAGTTTGCTTTTTTCACGATTTTCATGACATGCTTTGGTCTTTGTTCGGCGACCATTCAGCCGAATTAATCGAGTAGAATTTAGCAAATGTTGCCTATAGCTTCAACAAATACACACTAGAATTTTTAGAAGGGTAGATTCATCGTTTGCTAACTGTTAGTCCCTGTATTTATTTCATGGTGACTGGCGTTCTTATCATGAACCCTTGGCGCTGTACCTTGAAATCAAAAGCGGTAGGTCGTAAAATATTTTCACTATTAATTCACTGAGCTTTCCGAAAGCAATATTTTCAGTTTGAGCTTAAATATTTGGTGTTTTTTTAACACGATTTAATGTCTTCTTCAGAGTGCGAAAGGAATGGAAGGTTACGTCGGCTTTGCTAACCTTCCCAACCAAGTTTTTAGGAAGAGTGTAAAGAAAGGCTTCGAATTTACTGTTATGGTTGTTGGTGAGTTTTTGACATGTTTCATAATATAATATGCAAATACAGTTTTTAATCAACAAATTTGTTCGTAAACGTGATGGTTTTCCTATGGAAAACAGTCAAATTAGATTCCTAAACAATGAATGAATTTCCATCCGAGTACAGATCTATTGCTGTTCAATCGTCTGAAAGGAATCTTGCAGGTCAAAATGTGAAATTCTTTCACTGCGTTTATTCATTCATCTTTCACGGGCTCTGACAGCAGGAAATTGTTAGGATTAAGTGGTTGTGTTGGTTGGTGGGTAAGCGGAAAGGATTTTTCAGTTTCCTGCATTTGGTTTGTAAAATTATAAAATCGTTTATTTCGATAAATTTTAGTCGCTAATTTGTGGTCATGAGTAAAACCATATTATAAATGGTTATGGCATATGTTTTCATTTTGCTGTAAACATGTTGTATTTACCTTTTTTTTGTATGTTTATGAAAACGAATGAGTGAGAGTTGTTTACAGCACTAAATACTCATTTCTAAAACAATACTGAAGAATTTAGACATCTGTTTTTTGTCACGTACTATTGTATTTGACCGATCCTTTGCAGTTGAGAAGCAAGACCGTTCTACAAGTGTTAATTCGGTAGTCGGGCCATCATTGGCACTGAAACTATTAGTGAACAAAATAGTACTTGAAACTTCACAATTTGAAGCACAATTTTGCCTAAAGCTAACATTGAAAAGATATTCCGGAAGTACTAGCTTTAAGATTTCACTTGCTGGTTTTGCTAAGCAAGTGAACGAAAACACGAAATCTGAATAACTCGAAAAATGAAGAACTTTTCTTCGTAATGTTAAAGCAATCTACTATTTTACACGAGGAATATACATGAAGTTATGAGTATGATTCATCAGTATAATATTAGTTTGTTAGAATTAGTAGGATTTGGTATGCACATATAATGAATTGCTGACAATAAATTATATAATAATAATGTTTGCTCAACTTGGTTTCTAACAGATTTCTCAGTTTATTTTGTTGGTAAATCATTTAAAATCTAGCTAGCCGGGTTTAAAATTTATTATCGTGTTGTTTATATGACTTCTCAATCTGAAAACCAATATATTTTCTCTTCCTGTGTCATATATAAGCTTGATGTTGCACATTGTTATTTTTAGATAAAGTTTATGCCTTCTTGTTTTTGATAAAGAATGTCTAGATCAGAGATGTTATCAGTTGTGAGTAGATAATGCCTTCTTGAAACAGGTCACCAAGATCCACTTGAGTTACTATTTGGATATTCTCTGAAACAAGCCAATAAAATGTGAAACAACTCAAATATTTCATGGTGTTCTGTGACTATTTTTACATTTTTTAATGAAAGTTCATGTAAATATTCATGTCTTGACATAGCTTGTAATAATAAATCCTAGTCATTGTACAGGACTGGTAGAAGTATTAGATCTTACAAAAGCACAAACTATATTGACATGTTTTATCATCATCTTCATTTAACCTTCCTACTGTAGTTACCCACTCTGGAGTCGGTCGTTTTCTGTACTTTGCTATATCTTCTGTTATGTTTACCTTCCTCATATCTTCTTCCACTACCTTACTGCAGGTCTTCTTTGGTCTACCTACTGGCCTTCTACCTTCCACTTCCAGCTCCATTGCTTTCCTAAGTATGTTATTCTGATCCCTACATTTTACACAGTGTGTTTCTTAAGGTCGGTACACTGGTAAATTTTACCGATGTTCCCTGACGGCAGTATTGGTTTTCCCCAGCTCAGAATTTCAAAATAATTCTAGGGATGTCCCCAGACCTCTTTAGATACTTGGGCATTCGGCGCTTGATGACCTTGTACCCACTCCATGTGTACCTGCTTTCCCACTTAGTGTACCCCACTTCCCAAGCCTTAAGAAACACACTGGCCATGTCTGGTTTCTACTAATCTGTCACAGGTTAGTGCCCAGCAGATGCTGGTACTCATTTGCCAACCTTTGAATGATAACAGCTAACTGAACTTTAGTATAAACCTACTAATGGCCTAACACGCATCCTGCATTTTGATTGGCTACTCTACTAGAGGAGCATTTGTGATAGCCCACTAGTAGCAAAAAAATGGCAGATCGAAAAAGTAACAAGTCCTGTTGTGCTATAACAATAGAAGATTTTATCGATAATTTAAATTTGTACATCCTTTTTGGCTGATTAGTAAGTTTATACTAAAACAATTAGACCTCTAAGCCTCATGGACTACGAGTTTGAATAGCCCATTTGGCCTATGGCCCCATGGACTATTGACTTGCAGTCTATTCATCCTCGAGGTCTAGTTGTTAATTGGCAAAAAGGAAGGTCACACAGAAGAGTGGGATGGAACAGGGACCTTGGGGTGGTAATACAAGTTACTGTGCCAGACAAAAATCATCTAGAATATATAGCAGGTCACACCAATTGCTGAATGTAGTTAAGTTAAGCTAACAATATCAATCATTTTGGCATCCAACCTGATCTTCTAAAAGTTGCTCACAGGCCTCATGTAAAGCACCAGTCTTGGTTGAGACAAATATGTGCTGTTTCTCAAGTTCCTTCAGGTAATCCAGTGCCTTTTCTACTTCTTTTAAAATGCTGTCACAGTGATCACGATATGAGCGCAGTTGTTCTGCATATGACCTGTAGATTAAAGAAAGAATGAAGGTTCCTGGCTGATGATAAATAGCCCTTATTACAGTTGTGCCAAACATCCTAACAATCTAGTAGTATCTCTCAGCTAAAGCTAAATCCTTTACAAGCTCAGGGGTTCAATAAGCACCGACGTCCGACGAAGAGCGTCGGCTACTTCGATCAGAGACGTCGGCTACTTTCTGCCTTAATTGAAGTAATTAAAGAACGATCCTTACAAACAAAATTAAATTTTATTTTGATGGGCGAAGCGGCGAGGTAAATATCTTTCGCTAGGCACCAACACTGAGGGGGATAATTGTTTTAGTATTAACCTAGCAGGTGAATAGCACTTTTTTTAAAAAGAGAAATTTTAAAAATCTCGGCAAAAACAAGTTTCACAACCAGTCTTCCGTAACCCGGGAACTGATGATCACATGACTGAACTCGGTCAAAGTCACATTGAACTGCAAAAATTTTTCATTGAAGGAAATCACTGGAAAATTATTAAGGAAATCATTGGAAAAACAAAATCTCCAGGTAATGTAAAATGAGCAATCACGTCCTGAACTAACTACTTTCTGTCGCTTGAACCTGGAAGGTTTATGTTGAATTAAAAACTGCAGTTGTTGAAAAGTGCGGCCGGGAATGAGTCCATTCAACATCAGCTGCTGCCAAGTTGGAGTTTCAGGCCACTGTACGAGCCGTTTCTACATGCTTAACAGCAGCTGGTTGTGGTTCCATCGCAGCCCTGCTGCTATCTGTAAAACTAATGGTAGATACAATTAATGTATCTTAGTAAGCGGACTTTTGTGAACATATGGAGCAATTTTACCGGTCTTCAACAGAGTTTTGAGAAAGTTTTTAAAAGTTTTATTGGCACCAGACAACAAACTGTTGCTAACAATGAAAAAAGGCCTGTTGTGGGGAAGATTTATTAAATGGCGGAGAATTGCTGGTGATAATGTCTGGTATCTTGTTTCTTGCAGACATGTAAAATTTTTCGAGGCTCTTGTTCAATTCTGTTTGTAGTCATTTCCTCGATAGCAGTTATACAAACTCATTTTGTTGCTGAATCCATGCTGCAAAATTTAGTTAAACTTTGTATTTTTCTTTGTGTTTACATGGCCTCGCATGATTAGAAATGTTTGTAAACAGACAAATATCGTAAATTTAGTAAACAATAGAAACTGCTCTGCTGTTGATTTAAGCAAATAAAAACTTTACATTAAACACTAAAAAACCACTTATTGTTATCGTTTTTGTGTTTATGTGAGTTCCTTTTTCGTTAATTTTATGAATTTTTTCTTCAGAAACTGAGCAAAACGGGAAGCGCGCTTCATCATTTTTTTCACAGTTGAGTGACCGAGGTGAATAACACAGAATATCCGGTGTTTGATGAACCAATCAGAGCGCGGGGAAAATGCTATTCACCTGCTAGGTTAATACTAATCTTGGATATCGCGAGTTACGGGGCCAAGCAGAGCGCGCGAAAATGGATATCGGTTGTTGGTAAATACTAATGTATGTTGGCACTAATTATGAGCTTTATCAGTAGTGTATCTACCGAGATTCCAAGCTGTTTAATGGTATCTCTTCAAACAAGATTTAGATCAGGAATTTCTGTCACATTAAATCCTACTACTTGTTTGCTGAATTGTGAAGACTCACTCTCAAATTTTAGGATAAGAGTTTCTTAACCCTACCAAGGTTGGGGAAGGAGGGGCACTTTGTGCTCTCCAATCCCCAACGTGGTTTTTCTTAATTCTCTCTGCAATGCAAAAAGATAGAAAGACCAAATCTGGTGAGTTTTCCTAGACTTTAATTGATATGTATTGTGGTGTGTCAGCTGGTGGCTGTTGCCATGGTAACACGGTTTTGCAATATTGTTTTTTCTCATTTTTTGCTAGGAAGAATTAAAGCAGGAAGAAATACACTTTTTCATTATACCTGGGCTAATATCATATCAGCGACGTATATAATAAATTATGTCAATTAAGTGTTGTAATTTAGTAAGAGCTCTGACTGCAATGCATTGTGGGTGAATTACCGGGTTTTTTTTGTCAGATTTTTCAACAGTTTTCATTTATTTTAGAATTTTAAATTTTTATTGTGAAAAACATTTTTACCAAGCTTTTTGGTATAATTTAAACTAGTTTGCACTGTGAATGCTTTTTAAAGTTGCCATGGCAACGCTAATTACTGACCAATTTATTGCTTTTTTGTTAAAAATTAGATTCTGCTTGTCATTGTAGATATTTCGAAGATCTAATCACGTGTAAAATACCTAAGAAAAAGTGTATAAAAATTGTTCTAAATTGTGGGTAGCTTTCACTGCATTGAATTCTGGGTAGGGAATGCATTGTGAGAGTTTTTTAGGTGGCGACCACCACTGAAAAGATGTAGAATTGCTTTCTCCGTTCAAATTTTATTGTTTTACCGCTTAGAAACGCAAAATAATGGCCAGTAATTGTAAGAATAGAAGTATAACATCTGAAGAAGCAATAAACGAATTCGTAAATACTGAAACAGGTGATTGCACAGACAATTTAGATGATTTCTTTGGTGAGGGAGAAGGTGACTGTGAACAAGATGTCGAGACATGTGACATATTTGAATAAGAAAGTCAACCTCTGCAAGAACTAGATCCTGGTAAATGTTTGCGAGCTACTGTCCGCGGAAGAAAATCTCGAACAAGAAATAGAATGGTCAAGAGTATCGATTTAGCACTGGATATTAGTAAGTACGAAACAATGGTTTTACCAGATGGTCAAAAGAAAATTAGTGGAAGGTGTTGATCGGTTACTTGGGACCACCTAAGAAGAATTATACAAAAACAATCGTCTGGAGAAATAAACCCCCAGCAGCATTGTTTAGACAACGACGATGTGACGGACTAAAGGCAAAGCCAGAAGTAAGAAGTCCAGAAGCGAAACTTGCAGACACTCCAGTGAAAGCATTTGATCTTTTTATCAATTAGGAGATGGATCTGTTCACCGACATACTTGAAAACAACAAGTACACTCATTTCAGCACTACTGATACAATAGAAATCCCTACGTTCTTTGGAATCATGTACTTTCGTGGGCTACTTTAATTCAATAATCATCAACTGATATCACATTCCTTTCTCAGAGGAAGCAGGTCATGCGGTCTTTAATGGCACAATGTCACGATGTCGTTTCAAATTTCTCATTGCCCACTTTTTATTTGATGATGAAAAAACAAGGCCAAGACGCTGGAAATACGACCGTTTTGCAGAAATGAGTTGCTTCTTTGAGAAGCTCAACAAGAATTGTCCCAAACACATGGTTCCTGGCCAGTACTTGTCCTTGGACGAGACCTTGTATCCCATCAGGAAACAGATTACTTTCAGCCAATACAATTCCGACAAACCAACAAAGTATGGCCTTTTATTCAAGTCCATACACGAAGCTGGGTTTAGTTACACACGCACATCACATGTGTATGCAGGCCAACCAACCGTAAAGACTGGGCCCTATACTACATCACTGGAACGAAGAATTACGTAAAGTTTCTGGTGGAGAGTCTCAAGAAAAAAGTATCTCTTCAAGGCAGGAATATATCCATGGACAGACTATACACCCCAATCTCAACGGCCAAGCGGCTTCTTAAGCAAAACATACCAAGCATTGGTACCATCTTGTGCAACCGAATAGGAGTTCCTCAAGAAGTAAAGTCTGCAGCTGGAAAATAAGAATTGTCATTTTTTTGGAAGCAGAGAAGGGAGTTCTGGTCCTCAACACACATGCTGTGAAGACGTCCAACGGGATGAAGAACGTGCTCCTGCTATCTACCACAAAAGTTTGAGCTTCCGTACCAATCTCAAAAGTAGTGGCGTATTTTCCTTCTAATTGATCGGGATATTTAATTGTCGTTATTGTATATTGTTTTTTTCTCTGTATATTTCAACCGTCCTTTTTTTAAACAAGCAACTTCCAACTACTAACTGTACACAGTAATTTTGTAGTCTTAAATGTGCAACTTTTCGGTCTATGTGTCCGGTCTTGCGCACCTAGCTAATACATTCAGCCGAGGATATCTGTGGCTCAAATGAGGCATCGATCTTTTTAACCCTATCTAGCCCAGGAAGGGGAAGGGGAAGGGACACACAACACACACACAACACACACACAACACACACACAACACACACACAACACACACACACACAACACACACACAACACACACACAACACACACACACAACACACACACAACACACACACACAACACACACACACCACACACACACAACACACACACACCACACACACACAACACACACACACAACACACACACAACACACACACAACACACACACAACACACACAACACACACACACACAACACACACACAACACACACACAACACACACACACACAACACACACACACAACACACACACACAACACACACACACAACACACACACAACACACACACACAACACACACACAACACACACACAACACACACACAACACACACACACCACACACACACAACACACACACACACAACACACACACACACAACACACACACACACAACACACACACACACAACACCCACACAACACACACACACACAACACACACACAACACACACACAACACACACACAACACACACACACAACACACACACAACACACACACAACACACACACACAACACACACACACAACACACACACAACACACACACACAACACACACACCCAACACACACACACAACACACACACCACACACACAACACACACACACCACACACACACCACACACACAAC
>JAPEIX020082615.1:0-10748 GCA_026122405.2 Zoanthus sansibaricus | reverse complement strand
GCCATTCGCCACGGCATCAAAGTTGTGGAAGAGCGCCTCAGCTGATTGTCGCACGTGACACGAGGGCAGAATGGCCACTAAAAATTTTGATCATCACCGTCGGGAAATGAAACGCAAAGATGACGTTTTGAGCGTTAGCCCTTCGTCATGCAGAGCAATTGATCATTTTAGCAATCAAGACAAACAAGTTTACTTAATTACTCATCCACCGATAGTCTCCAAAAGTTTGTTTAATTAACAAAACTATTCAACAAATAAACTTCGCATGTGTTTTTTTTTTTAATTTCAATGGCAAGATGATATTGTTTCATAGTTTGGAACTACTATTTTTCCCGAGCTCTGTCAGTCATTGTTATGCATGCATGTTTTAAACATGTTCATATATATAATTTACCTTCATTTTTTTGCTTTAATTTTAAGTTACACTGTTTTAAAACATAATTTCTTTAACTTGAGGTAAGCTCGTGAAATAAAATTTTATTAACATGTTTTTGATGGCAAACATCTAATGCAGAAAGGCATACTTAATATTGGATTAACACAGTGAAACTGAGACGTATGGAGCCCTGACGAACTGCAGTTAATTAACACCGTCACAGAAAAAAACCCCAGTTTTTTAAAACGTTAACAATTTGCCCCTTTTAAACATTGTAAAATAAATGTATTTTAAATGCAAGGGACTCCCTTAGTTCAATGTTTAAGATTGCTACCATAATATAAAGCGGTAGGTTGTACAATATTTGCAAACGCCTGTTTCGACACAGCAACAGAAATAATGAATACTAACGCTTTAGATCTCATCTCTTCACACCACATACGGTATTACTAATACTAATAAAAAACATCTTCTGAAGCCTAACTATTTGTTATTGTTGTGTAAGCTCGCCGAAGTTCTTAGACTTTATAAAATCATTTCAAAAATATCTAGAATGGACTTTGTGAGTTGTACCTTTCGACTGGAATCAATCGCGATGAATCACGAAACCCTTTAGCAAATGGGTTACTGTCAATCTTCAGGCGGGTTATCTGAATTGGGTAAACAGAGATCATAGTTAGTAAACATACTTATTCCAGTCAATAAGCAAACCATTAAATTTATGTTTCATAAATTAAACACGCTTTTATTGTTCAAGAACAGCTCTTGAAGTCATTGACTGAATGAGAACTTATAGATTGCTTTCTCTTTTTTAGTCGAGTTTGACAATGTGGTACGTTGTCAGCTGTGAGTTTCTGGCGATTACTTTTTAACTTTCTCTAAAGAACTTAATAAAAGAAATATATCTTTCTGAAGATTGAGTATATATTGAGAACAATATTAAAACAGAAAAGAAAGCCGAATAGTTATAAGTTTTCTTTTAGTGTTTATAAAAAGGAAAAATTATTTGTTATTATTCTGTACCTTTTGATTTTACTTGTGAAAAAAATGCTTCTTTACAAAGAATAAAGGAAGAGATTTATTGTTTTTGGTGAAATTTCCTCTTGGTTGGATATTAAATTGAAGCCCAATGAAATGTAGGTGATACATACCAGCTGATTCTGGTAAGCTGTAACAGCAATAAATGTTGTCTCTGGAAAAGTAAATGTTTTCATCTCCTCGGACTTCAGGTTGATGACAGACGCGGTGTGGTCACGTTTTCTTATGATATGCACTCGGGGCTGGTATTTATGCATCGAGTTTAGAATGAGCTGCAAAAGGGCAAAGCAGAATGATGAGATACAGCGCATTTTTTTGTACTAATTTGCTGAAAGGTAAATTTACAGACATCTCGTTAGATAGGTGCCATATTGTCGCATTCCTTGTTACAATTTCAGCAGCTTGTCAGTTGAGTTTTACACCACGAAAGTGCTGTTAAACTTATACCAATAACCAAATGAAAATTGAAACAAATGATGAGAAGAATCTTAAACCTTTAAGATATTCATGATATGAAACTTTCAGCATATACTTCAGAGCGTCAAAAGCTGTGTTTTAGCATTCTATTTTCCTTAACAACTTTAGAGATTTTATTATTTTTAACAAACTTTTAAAGATTGTAAAAACATCACTTTTTTAATTAACAAAAGTTTAACCTACCAACGACTGGAAACATTAGTCATGTCTAAAATGTGTTTGAAATTTCAACAAACTTTATAAAAAGCGTAACTTTTCAAATCAGATTTCTTTATTTTACGATGGCAAAATTTGCACGTTTCATCATCAAAGCCATGAATTTAGCGGAAAGTATGTTTACGATATATAGCCAGTGCAATTTTTTTTGTCATAGTTATCACAGAAAAGCACAAGATTTATATGAAAAAAATTTAAGTTTCTTAGCTATTTCCGCATGTAATTAAGTTTTTCTTTCCTTTACATTGATGTTTTTTCTGTGTTACACACTTTTTTTCATAAAAATTCAGGCATTTTAGGCCTTATATAATTCTTGAATGATAGTTTCAAAAGATATAAGCCCTTGTTTAACCCGGCAGACGTGAACGTAAAATGATATAGTTTCAAACTTCTCTAAATCGAGGGAGCTGAAAAAGTAAGTCCTTAAAATGCAAGGAAAATATGTTGCAGGTAAAGGAACAAACAAGAAATGTTTTGGCATTTTTAGTCACTTTTGATTGATCAAAACACATTTAAGGTTTCCAGAGAAACTAGAGTTTAAAGTTAAGAAAGGGGGTACTGTACCATAGTCATGAGAAGAACTTTTTGTCCGAGTCGAGAGATTAAGACTCAGTATAATTCTTAAAAAATTATTAAATTTTTCTAAATTTGAGCTTTGTGATTCCTATGAATTAAGTTATAAGAAAAAAATGTATGTACCTTTAGTTGTAACATAGTTACTATGAGAAAATGCTGCGGATTCGCTCCGCCGTACACATTTAAAGCAAAAAAGGAAAATGCAAGACCTTTGAGCTAGAGTAAATCGTGATAGCATAATACAAACGGTTTAGAATACCTCATACATCAAAACAAGTTTTATAATGAATGATTTAATTTTTATATTTTGAACACAGGATAGTGCAATAGTTCGATCATATGCATGATGTCGTGGTTTTAGATTCTGTCGAAAATTATTTTTGTATGAATCAAATATGATGAAAGTTTTTTCTCCATCTCAACAAGAAGTCTTTCGCCTGATTTTTATTTGAAGATTTGTTCTTAACTACAAGACGGAAGAACAGTGATTATCTGAAGTGAACATTATAATTTTCTTCCTGACAAAACATCTTAAACGCTTTCTGTGACAGACACAACTGCAACAAGATAGGTTGATATCTTTCTTATAAGTGGTTAATTTTTTCACACAAAATCTTACATGGCCGTTTTCAGCTTGCTCTGTGTCGTTATTTGTAAGTTTGACTTTCTCAAAGGAGATGATTTGCTTGAGTAGTTGTTCACCTGTGAATGGTGAGTCTGGATGCATGTAGAGTCTAATTGGAGCAGCAGGATCTGCCTTGCCAGCCACCAACCACGCTGAACGGTGGTAAGCGTAGCGATATCGTTTATCATCCACGGGTACAATATCCATTAGGACCATGTAGTTCGCCTTGGGTTCCACTCCACTGACCGAGATCCGGATGGTGGGAAACATGCGCCTAAAATAAACGGAGGAATACTTCAGCGAATACAAGTTGTTAAGCTTGGCCGAACGGATTCAAATTGAAAGCTTCAATGAATGCAGAAGCTAAGTTAAGAAAGTAAAATGTTGGAAGACAATGTAGTCAGGCTGGGAAAGTCTGAACTACAACATTTGCAGTGGAACAGATGAAGTTAGAGCTTGTTTGCATGAAAAACGATCATGCCTTCATGATGTGCATAAAACATGTGTTACTTACTTTTAAAGTCTATTTTTCATTTTCTGACCGCAACTTCTAAATTATTTGTCATAAGTGTTATTTATAGCTCTTCCCACAAGACTAGATTAAAATTTGTTTTTCTCATTGATAAACAATTAGTTTCCAATGCTTTTGCAGCAAACAATACTTTACATTACTAAAGTGTTACTATAGGCACTCGGCCTTGGGTGGGCGAAGGTAAATTTACGGTAGCAGGCAACTTCTTCGTACCAAGTGTGTTTCAGTCTACATGTAGTTTTAAAATCTGCTGTGTTACGGTTAGAAACTCGTTGTTAGCCTTACATTCTAACGAGTAACGGGCTGTAAAATAGACTAGAATGGCAGCTCCTGTTTCAACCGATTCAAACTATCGGTTTGAACAGATCGAGTTTTCAGAAAGACAGTAGACAATGTTTACAAGTCTACCAAACTGAAGCCAGGAAGGAATCAAAGTTAAATGAATTAGGACCGATAAATTATAGATTCACTATTTACTCCGGAACAATTAATTTTCTTTGGTGACAACCTTCTATCACCTTTTAGCTCCTGTCTTTGTAAAATATTCAAACGCTGTTGATTAGACATAGATCGAGGAGCTATCGAAGAAGTGAATCTTTTTCTATTATCTGCCGGAGAATCCTTAATTGAAACCAGGAACAATAAATTCGCTGGCATATCCGGACACTGCGTTAGAAGTCTTAACAAAGAAAGTACTACCGATGTGTTGATAAATGCTTATACTGTTTTTACGTTCGATAATTTGTTTGCGTGAACAAGATAATGAAGATTGTTCAAAGATAAGAAATACCAGACTATCATTATGTTAACAATTACACAAAAAAGCAAATAAACAGCGCTTTGTCGTCGATGACCGCTCGCCCGATGAAGCAATTAAAAAAGCAAATAAAGAGACTGCGATAATCACAAACTGCATGTCTCCAAACAGAGCCTGAACAATTTGTTGAGTATTCTAGATCTTCATGCCGAGTATGTCGGAGCTCTTCGCTAAGATAAAGTACAAGAAGAAAATCATTTCTTATAACAAATCGTTGTTTCTCTTTGTATATTAGGTGACCTTTGAATGTTTTGTCTCCTATGCTATCTTTCGAAATTATAATGACACCAGTTCGGTAGTGAAATATCTTATAAGACATTTATTTAATTAAGAAGTATAAACATTTATCACAAACAAAAAATCTTTTTGTTGTTTAAACGTTATTGACTTTTACATCTTTCTGCCTGTCGGATTGTCGGGGAAACTTTCTTCTAGCGGTATCGCAACAACCCTTGCGACGTATTTCAAAAGTTCTGAAACCACAATAACCCAAATACATTTTAGATACTTTATATTAAAAATACATTATCAAATATATATATTGTCAATTTCTATGTTGCAAATATATAGAAGAGGAAAATTAGATAGTTGTAAATGTCATTTTTGGCAACTTTGGTAAAAACAACTTAAAACTGGCGCAATCATTTTTTCAAGAATCTCAAGAAATCATAAATTCAAAGCGCCTTTAAAGAAGCTCCACTCAGGCTAATAACTTACCTTCCCGCTTTCGTTATGATCATTTCTGTACCAAGAATGCTAAACCTTTCCCATAACTCTCGTCCTTCAAGCTCGACGCAGATATTGTCCAATCCTTGCCTTGCTTGTTGTGGGCTTGGTACATTTTCCCGATTATTATTTTTGCTCCCTGTCGAACTTTCGGCCGGTTTGTGCCTTTTGCGTGGGGAGTCGGAGCGGCTCGATTCTTCGTGTGTTTCGCAAGAAGGTCTGTTATCTCTTTTTCTGTTACTTGCAGGACTTAGATCTACAATAAGGGAAAGATTCTGTTTGGTGCATCGTCCTTATGAGCTTGAGGCCCCTTTAAATCGAGCTCATAACTTAGAACCTTAAAAGACCGTTACAAAAGATAGAAATGATAAGCAGCTATCATTAGGTACAACACCACATGAAACTTACCGGCAACGTCTCTTTGCGAAGAAATCAAAGACGCGATCGAAAAAGCATTGGCTTTGGTCGAGAGCGATGTAGAATTTATTGTTTCAATGGTTTCCATGTTGCGTGCTGCGCTCATCTGAAATTCTTCGGCTAATATTTACCTATTGGTTTCTATCACAGTTAAGTCTAGCCTTGCCTTCGGCTATGTTAAATTCTTTGGCAAACTGGCAATAAACAGCAATTAATGATTTGATGACAGTGACATAGGCTATCACCGGATGTGGAGCTTGGCAACCTTAGGGGATGAAAACCCACAGGCTCGCCTGGGTGAAGGCCTTTTAGTGGAACACTCAAGATCCGGTATTAGCGGCAAAGATCAGCATCACGCACAGAGATTTCTTAGGTTTTTTTTGTCCCCCGCTGCAACGGGATAAATATTGCCATTTTACACGTTAGCACCTACTGAGCCAGTCTTTACTTTCTAAAGAAAGACCGCCTAGTAAGACAATAAAAACTGACGGAACCACATCTTTGCTCAGTAAAATAGCATCCAAGACCTGAGATAGATTTTAAAGGACGCTATGTACATACAAAATTATGTTGTACGCAGGATCATAAATAAAGAACACATTTTACCTAATCATCAAAGAATGGAATAAATAGAACAACACTGGTACTTTAAATGTGGGAAAACATCTTTTACTTTTTGTTTGTCATATATTTTTTGTGAAATCATAAATTGTTTCAAAGTTTGTTTCTGCTGCATCAACGCTGAGAAAAAATCAAAGCCGTTAAGCAGAGTAAACTTGATAACCAGTCGATAGTTTCAGACGGAATATCCGCAAGCCGCTTGTAATTGAAGGAAAGTCACTAGGAGTGACTGCTAATGATTCTTATACCAGATAATCTACACAATACAAACTGTTATTTTCTTCGACTAAAATAAGCTGGCTTTAAGTTTGCGACCGTTTGTTTATCCCCTTCAACTGTTTTCACAGTAAACAATACTTAGATTGTTGTCCAATGCGACAGTCGTGAAAATCGGATTGATATACATCGATTGTCAATCGCACAGATTTGTAGATTTGTAGATAAAAAACATGATGACAAGGGTAAAATTTTTCCCACGAGATATCCTAGGTTTATCTCTATAAGTAAATTATTAAACCTTACCATACCAAAAACAAAAATGGAGGAATTGATCAATAACAACACCAAAGTTAAAAACTCTGTCGTGACCATTTCGAAGTGAGAAGAGTTTAAGTCAGAATTTTTATTCTCCCCCTTCTTTCAACCTGGCAGCCGAGAGTGAGTTGATTGACATTTGAAGTCTATTTATTTCGAACAAAACAAGCATGAAAAATCATGATTTAGAGAATATGAACTGGAATAAAAATGGTACTGTGTTGATCATGAGCGTGGTTAACGATTTAATCTTTGCAATTAAAGTGTCATCATGGTAGATTTTCTTTCAAATGTGCCGGAGGCACTGGCTTTTCCGAGTCATTCGTAAGTTGCTAATATCGCGTACGATCAGTATCTCTGTACATATGGTGCAAACAAGAATATACCACACGACTAAAATCCTTTAAGATTATATTGGGGTAAATCAATTCTTTATGTTAACCTTGAATCCGTCGCGTAGGCGAGAGCACGCAATAAAGATTTAATGACTTGTCAAACAATAAAAGTGTCCTTTCTCATGCAAACATAGTTCAAGTTGTGAAAAACGTTCAGCCAATAAAAACATCAACGTGTTTCTTGTGGTGGTAAACTCTTGATCCAGTTCCTTATCGAGGTTGTGAAAATCTGTTTTGATGGTATTTAATTTAAGTTAATTAGTTGTGGTAATCTCGATAAAACAACAACTAAAGCGAAATAATTATTTAATTAATTAATTCAACCAGCTATAGAAATCGAATTACAATTTTAATGTATTGAGGAATAGAGTTTAACAAATAGCCCATAGCCCGCCAGGAAATAATGGTCTGTTTTTTTAGGTTTTAATTTGTTAAGTAATTTACAAAGTTTTATAAGGTAAACATTAGAACTGCAATCTCACAGGAAATCTTGGATGATCGCCTTAATATTTTAACTATAGACTTGAAAACAATCAAACAACAATTTTCACAGTAGTACGCATGCTAAATAAACGCAAGCAAAATAAGCTTTGACCTTGGTTTATCACTTTATGTATATGTTATATATTTTAACTCTGCTTGTAATCAATGTTTCGGTTTTAAAAAATTTGACTGAACATTGATCGATTTCTTAGCTTTTTGTGAAACTTACCTAAAATAATAAAACCTAAAGGCAACTTTGACCTTAGAAAACTTTTAAGTCTTTGTTCTTGAGTCTTTTTAAAAAGGGAATTTTTGTAATTGTGATACATAGTTTAAGTATAAGCTCTTTTTTTTATATAAAACCTTTTTATAAGAACATGAGCCTGAAAATCTCCAAAAATTTAAGAACATGTTAAGAACATGCTGAGGCTGGGAAAAGGTGAAGAACATTTATTTATGATGATAACCTATTGCAAATAATTCATACAGTGTTATTGAAAAATTCGCTTTTCGGTGGGCTTTTGACTAAAGCTCGCAGATAACAATTTTACATCATTCACAAGTTTTCATTTACCAAATCGCAGTTCTGACAGGTATATCTCTTGAGAGAAACTGGCAAAAAAGTCGATAAAGTTTTATCAAAACAGTACAAAGTACATGTACAAATCAATGTAAACACAAATGTACCACATACGGTACATGTATTATTATTTATATTGTCTAAAATCAGGAAAGATATTTTAAAAGCATGCTTAAGAACATTTGAGGCTGATATCCCGAAAATATTTAAAAACGTTCAGCCTGAGTCGAAAAATTCGACGTTCTTATAAAAAAAAGAGTGTACCTAATATACATTTTCTTAGGAGCCTATTGGACGTAACGTTGACCAATCACGCCTCTCTGACAGACCAGAGTTCAAATCATTGGCCAGGCTCGCATGTAATAAGATATGAATTCTCAAGCACTGCCGGATTTTATCCTAATGGCTTCTGAACTGTCAACAAATACTGTTGAGTAGTCAAAAACCATAAAAAAAGAAGTGCTTACATATCCAGTTTCCCTAATAACATTTTCATGATCATACAGTGTTGAGCATATTTACCTCAATTCAAACAACAAAACGACAACAACGCTACCACTATCTCCAGTTGCGATTATTATTAAAATGATGAGAGTTTTCATTCTTCTAACTGAACACTAATCCATGGAAAGAGAGCTTCCAGAAGACACTGGTACACGTTTTACAGGCCTCATAATTCAGCTTTGGCGAGAAAAAAGGTCACACAAATATTCAAATCTTTGCACCGCCGGAAATTGAACCCGGGGCAATAAACCTTAATTCAATATGCCGATGTATAAATGGACATTTGTACTCTATGTTAAATAACTTTCCATCCTTCTATCAACACCCTTAACTAAGCGCCCAATTTCTCCAAATTGTACTCTGCAATTATACATACCGTATTTACTCGAATAAGCACCGTAGCGTTTATTTGATTTTTCGCGCCACAAGTACGGCGCTTATTTGAGGTCGGAGCTTATCTAAAAATTGTACCAGACAAATTTACTTTTTCTATATTTTTATTTAAAGGTACACTTTCTATCTTTTAATTTTCCTATGGACTGATACTAAACTGATAGTAAATTTAGAATTACGAGAGAAATTCAAGGGGTAAAAAAAAAACCCGAGAACTGTCACACTTGTTAAAGTAAAGAACTTTCTCGAAAAAAAATGTGTGCGCAAGTAACAGGAAAATGAAAGAGAGAAGTTGGGCTTGTTGTGCCGGCAAAGTTCACGGCACTGACATCAGAGCTTCGCATAGCAAGAATTCTGGAGAGAGAGAGCTTACCGCCCGGGCAAAAAAAATACAGTCACTTTGAACTATAGAACATCACATTTAAGGAAAATAAATTGCCGATACTGTTTTAAAATTGTTTTATAGTGTTTTTCCTGGTTATACGGAATTCCTCGAATAAGCGCCGTAGCGGGGGTACGGCGCTTATTCGAGGGCGGCGCTTATTAACGTTTTTGTCCCAGATACGGCGCTTATTTGAGTAAATACGGTATATATTACTAGTTTTACTTCGCACGGGCTAGCCTTACCGTGTAAATAATGCTTAAATTCGCAGTAGATATGAAGTACCGATCGGCGCCTGAAGCATTTACATGAGCGGGGAGGCCTATCAAGATTCGAGGGCCCTTCGGTTGCCTATTGTTTGAAAAATCTAACCATTTATCAAGGGTCTTGTCAAACTCATTTCTGTCTGACGGCGAACAAACGTTGTTGTAAAACTGGACGTACAAGTAATCGAAGTGTTCTCCGGCATCTGAAAACAAGATGTTTGGAGATAATAATTTTTCTGATGAGGTTGTTACTCATTTAATAGCAAACTTGTTTTAAACATCCTTGTATGCACTAGAGCTTCAACAAGGTTCGACACTATGATATCTGCCATACCTATGAATGAGCTCGAATGAGCTTTAAAGGCTGTTTTTCACTAGCGAAGGAGTCGGAGTCGTAATCAGAAGCGCAGAGCAATACGATCTAGTGAAAATCAAACTGTCGGCGTCGGTAGCAGAATACGGAGTCATAAGCGGAGTCGGAAGAAAATGAGAACGTTCTGATTCTTCCGACTCCGATTCCATTGAGCTCATGACTCCGCTTACGACTCTATGATATATCTTAAGTAAGAGAGATTTTTTCTTTGAAATTTCTGAGAGTTTGCGATCAGAAAAAAAGTTATTTTGATTTGCTTGCTAAACGCCCATCCTATTTGGCCATGGACTTGTGACAAGTAAATTGGACATCAGACATTCTCTGTCTCCTCGTTTTTTATATTTCCCTTGCGATAAAGTGCTTTTGGTTGAGACAAATTTTACTTAAATGTTTATCACATTTAGAGGATTTTAATAG
>JAPEIX020082591.1:0-10748 GCA_026122405.2 Zoanthus sansibaricus | reverse complement strand
CCCAGGTGTACCTTCTTTCCCACTTAGTGTACTCCACTTCCCAAGCCTTAAGAAATACACTGTTAGCCAATTCTTCCAGAGATATAAACTTGCACACTTTTTAATTTTTTAAATTCAGATGATCTTCTTTGTCAATTAGAATTGTATCCAACCAAGAAAATTTTAATATGTGATGTTAATTAAGCTTTGTTTGCTGTTAACTCTATATGTGTACTGTGTAACTCTTGGGAAACTCTAGCATTAATGACAATTCTTCAAAAGCATTTTAAAAGTTTTGAAATTATCTATTGCAATTTACACTACTGAGGTATTTAACCTCTGTACTTTATCAAAATATTTGAATATAAAAAAACTTTAAAAAGCTTCTAAAAAAACTAAGAAAACATCTTAGAAATTATTGATATTGGCTTAAGAAGTGGTTCCCTTTCAAGAGAGAATAGCTTTACTCTAAGATTATTGATATATAGCAACAGTTGTTTATTATGGAGTAAATAAAGTTACATTTATTAACAGGAAAACTGAGTCTTGATATTATTTAGTCCTAGAATAAGAAGGCTGTTAGAAAAAGGAACAACCATTGTCATGGATAGATATTCAGACTCAGGAGTTGCATTCACGGCTGCCAAGGTGATGTAACATGTTTTATTTATACATAAGGTTGTTATTTCTTATTTAGGGTCAATTCTGAGTTTAGACATTGATCAGAATTTTTACTGTATGCTTTCTATTAATGATTGAATTGCTGTTTTAATAGTTCAAGCTCACCAGTAATATAAGACAGTTTTTTAACCAGTTACTTAAAATTATTATCTTAAATTAGTTTTGCAAAGCAATATCAACCAGGACGGAGAGAGTTTGGGCAGGGAGACAAGTGGTCTGCTCTTACTGAATGTGTGATGCAGGAGTAGGGCCTGGGTTCAAGAGCACGCTGATTCTTCACCTGGCTCAATTGGCAATTTATTTAAAGAAAATGCTTCTCAGTTTATTTTTTATTTTGATAGTACAAGGACTTTGCAACTAAAATATACTATAAATTAAAATATACTATAAATCAAAAGTTTAGTACTAGAAGTAGTACATTTCATTCAGCGTAGCTCCACCGTCAGCAAACAAGTTCAAAATTCCATAAAAATATATCAGTCTATATCACAATAAAAATTGGATAAACTGTAGTATAATTTATTTCTTATTTTTTTACACAAATAAATCCTGACATTGGGGCCTACAGGGTGCCTTTGCAATGACATGCAAATGAAGAAGTGGTAAAATAGTTTTACAGAAATTCTATGTGACTCACAATTTTAGGAAAGCAACTTTAACTGATCTGCTTGCAGCTGATTAAACTGTCCTAAAACAAAGATTATTACCTTGTTACCTTAATGAGGTTTTGTAGCAACTTAAAAAAAGAAGAGAAGGGATTTATTTAGTGTTGAAAACTAAAAAATAGTCGACTTCAACTTTTGAATTGAGCCAGGCGAACAATTAGAGCTCCCTAGTACCCAAGCCCTACTCTTACATTACACATTTAGCTAGAGCGAACAGGTCGTTTTCCTGCCCAACTCCTCTCTCCACCCTGCTATCAACTTTTGGTTGTTTCCCACAGCTTGCAATATCGACAGTTATTATTTCATTTTTGTTTTTGTTTGTAAACCTTATTGCAATTCATAATCAATGTTTTTATGATGTATTTTTTGACAATAGGTAATTGTTATCCAAGTATTTTTGTAAATAATAAATTAGCTCTTCTCCACACCAACCAGCTCTAGCTACCCTTCAAAAGAATGTTAAAATAGTACTGTATGTTAATGAAATCCCTACATATCTCTATATTTTGTGTCTCCCAATAGTCATTTACAAGATTTTATGTTTTAAGTTTTGAAAGTCTACCTCGTTAGCAGTTAGATGAAACTTATCTCATTGCGCACCCATGTAATATTCCTATATACATATATATTGGATTTGACCATGATAATATTCAGTGCAGTTGGCATTGTAAGTGTGTTGTTACTGACAAAAATTATCTGGTTTGTAATGAAAGGGTCTTGATTTAACATGGTGTAAAAATGCCGAGCAAGGACTCCCTTCACCAGACCTTGTGTTGTATCTCGAGATACCTGTCCATAAGGCTGCTGAGCGAGCACAGTTTGGAGGAGAGAGATATGAGAACAGAGAATTTCAGCAACAAGTCGTGAAAATGTACGAATTACTGAGAACTGATAACTGGAAGGTAAAGTGCAGAACCTCCATCTTAGAATTGAAATGATGCTGGAGTGATAACAGGATGATGTTAAGATGCAATATTTAGAAACAATGCAACCAAGCTATTGGTTCACAAAGCTAAAATAAATAAATAAATAAATTCATTGATTTTATATAGCACATTTATCCATATAAATGTTCAAATGTGCTTTACAATTACAGAGCTAACAGTTGAGAGACTTATAATATATCGTGTGCTACAGTGGCTCACAATTATTTTTATATATTAATTATTTTCTCATTAGAATTACAAGAGACAGACTACACAACAACGCGATCACCACCCAACTCTTTACAATAGATGTGTGTGGGTTCTTTTAAGTCCCCTGATAGAGAGTTTGGAGACTGGACCTACGGCTTAGTGCCCTTAGTGCAAGCATGCAATGCTCTCGGTAAAATATGGCACCCAAACCTTGACAACAACCTGAAAGTACGGCTTTTCAGAGCGGCAGTAGAGCCAATCCTTCTGTACGGGGCTGAGACATGGACCTTGACACTGAAACAACAACAGAGGCTCGATGGAACATACACGAATCTCCTGCGGCGTGTCCAGAATATTCACTGGTCATCTCATGCTACCTTGAGGGAGATCTACAGGGAACTACCACCTATCTCTGCGAGACTCGCCAAGAGGAGATTGCTGTTTGCTGGACACTGCTGCCGGGCTGAGGGAGAGGCGGTGTCCCGCCTTCTCCTATGGAGCCCCAGCCATCTTCCTGTGAGATCTAGGAGGTTGACCTTCCCCAAAGTTATATCCAGGGATGCCGGATTGGATGTGGATCTTCGGGCAGCCATGTGTGACCACGAGGTGTGGCAAGATGTTGTGCGGGGAATCTCGGCCGAGGCCAAAGGATGATGATGATGACCACAATGTATCACCATGTGACCACCATGGTACCACAATGTATCACCATGTGACCACCATGGTACCACAATATATCACCACGTTACCACCATGGTACCACAATACATCACCACGTTACCACCACAATGTATCACCATGTGACCACCATGGTACCACAGTATATCACCATGTTACAATCATGGTACATTGTAACACCATGTTACCATCATGGTAGCACATATTACCATGGTGCCATTATAATACCACAATGTATCACCATGGTACTACCATGTTTCACCAAGTTCTCACCATGTATCACCATGAACGTAAACATTACCGTTATGATCATTACTACCAACACCACCGCCATGCTAGTCATCATAACCGTCATGCTCATCATCACAACAATTACCGTCATTACAATCATCACCAAATTACTATCATCACTAATATCATAGTCATTATATTTTACTTGCAACAACCACTATCATCATCATCATTACCATGTTCATCTCAATCAAAGCCACTGCCGTCACCCATCGCCCTTATCACCGCCATCAAGAATAAAACGATCATCAGAACGACCATCACGATCGTTATCACCCATTTCACTGTCACAATAATCACTACCATCACAACCACCAATCATGATCATCAGCACCACCTCTAAGACTTACACAACCACCATCATAATCATCAAAAACACCGTCATTATCAACATCATAAGATTATCATTATCACCATTACCACAATCATCAGAATCACCAACATCACCTTACCACTATCACAAACACCATCATAATCATCATCGCCTTTACTCATAGCCACCATCATAATCGCTATCGCCATGATCACAATCAGTTTTATATCATTTTGTATTACATAGATATGAGTGTTTTACTGAAAAATGTCACTCGTAGATTTGATATGAAACTACATCCGGGATACGAGTGGCATATTTTCCATATCCTCAATAGTGAAGATATTTTTGTCGTCATTCCTTTGTTTTTTGTCTAGTTTATTTTTACTTTTGAAACATTCATATTAATGTAATAAAAAGAAAATTACAAGTTGGCTTGAACATATGAAGTTTATCTTCTCGTGAAAAGATTTTACGAGTGAGCGCAGCAAACGAGTGAAATATTTTTCCACTCAAAGATAAACTTTATATGTTCGGGCCACCGTGTGATATCCTCTATGCATGATCATTACAATCATATCACGATGAATAATCATCATCACCTCACCATTAGCATCATTCCACCACGTCATTCAAAAATCTAATTTGAAATTATCTGCTAGTGATAACCAGAAGGTCAAAAAGTCAAACAAGGTATTTTTCAGCTGTTTCCACAATATAAGTTTTTAAAAAAAGTAAATGCATTCAATTTTCATAGCCACACATAAAGGAAAGGCAAAACTACCATTACAACCATAACACGAATACAGAGGCTCGCAAACCTCAAACTGTGCATCACACCAAGGCTAATTAACATTTTTATGCGATACCGGTTACTCGAGCCTTGAAACACAAAATTCTTAAAGCTTGGACTTAAGTCCAAGGAATAGTATGAAAACAAATCTCGAAAGAAAGTGACATAACTATAGTTTGCCACGTGTGTCTGTTTTGAAGGTCGTTACGCAACGCTTTTCTCCTAAAAAACTACTGCCCACAATAGAACAGCATTCCTTTCCCTTGTTAAGCCAATCCGGATTTGTTATATTATAATGCAAGGCAATCAGAAAGCAAATTAAAACGGCGACTCTTGAAGGATTTAAACTTGTTTTGTAAATCTGCGACGGGCAAAGGAAAATCGCTGGTTTATATCAGACAAGTACACGTCATGTCGTGGTTGTTCTATCGTTATTAATTGATGATTTTCAATTTGGCAGTTGCTGGTGACGACAACGACTTATTCAATTTTTACAGTCTTGGAAGGTAAATATTCCTAATGTAGTTTTTCACTACTTACAACTGTGTGAATTGTTAAAAGTCTGAATTCTCGAGGTATTTCTCTCTCTTTGTAGATTTAAACAAGAAATTAAGACTAAGATTGTATAGAATAAATCTGCAGTCATTTAAATCAGCAGCAACTGTATAAAATGAATCTGCAGTCATTTAAATCAGCAGCAACTGTATGAAATGAATCTGCATATATTTAAATCAGCAGCAACTGTATGAAATGAATCTGCAGTCATTTAAATCAGCAGCAACTGTATGAAATGAATCTGCAGTCATTTAAATTAGCAGCAACTGTATAAAACGAATCTGCAGTCATTTAAATCAGCAGGAATCTAAATCTGGAATTGTAGCCTTATGGACCACGTTTCAACTAAATACGCTGGGTTTGAAGACGTCAATGGCAGTGCTATGAAAATTGAGAAAGGGTGTTTTGTAGTAAAAAGCGGTGGTTATTCCACAATTCGTGTCTAGTCCGAACGAAATTATATAGAAGTAACTATGTACCAAAGCAGTCAATATGCCTCGCTTCAAAAAAAGTTAACACGTTATTAAGTCCTGTTTGCGTTCGTTAAACTGATCCGAAAGGGCTTCTTGAACTTAAATCAGTAGCCGAATCAATAACTGAATTCCCAAAATAATGGTCTAAATTGTTTATTTAAACTATATTAAGGCGTTTATTTTTGTTTACTTTGTTTCCTGTCATTTGTTGCTTCGGATGGCAATGATGGAAAAGGATTAAAACTTGACAAAGTTTGGACCAACATTTTCAAAATTTGATGCACACGAAAAAATACCAAAGAACATATTATGGGTTGCTCTTCTTTAAAAAATTTCATTAGATATTCACCTCACAGTTTATTAGGAGCATTTTGTGCATAAGTAGAACCACTAAGTAACGCTTTTATCGAAAAATTGACCGAAAATTTGACCGAAAATAACAAAATCTTCGTAAGATAGCCCCTTTCAACCCAATCATTCATTACGTCATTGCTTACACCATGATACAAACTTAGACTCCAGAGAGAGAGATAAGTTGTGCCGTCTTCTTAATCACGAACTAAAAGTTCAGGAAAACCAAGAGATAGTTAAGGGATTTTGTTGTCAAGAAGCAGTTTTAGAAACAAATAGTAAATAAAAATGCTGTTAACTCAATGGATACCGTCCGACCACGTTGGGCTTAAATCAAATAACTTTGCAAATATTCCAAAAGTGTTTGGGGAGGGATGAGAAGGGGAGTTAGAAAGTAAAGATTGTTATCACCTCTATAAAAACAGATTTTCACACCCTTCCCCCAGCTACCTGTAATAGATAGCGGGCAAGTTTTACCAGCCTTTGGCACTTTACTGGAAAATGATGTTACTGATTAATGCTGTCAGCCGGTAAGCTTATTAATTTTAGCTGTACAAAATACCTACACGATTAAGAGCGCTCATGAGTAAAGTTACTGAAGTTCTAAACAAGGACTGTTTCCATGGTAACAGGTTTGATAACATATTCGTAAATCAAAGGTATCCTGTGAATGCTCGTGGAGTGACTTGTTTGGCTTCACAAACACGATTGGCTAAAACCACAAACAATTATCTGGATTCTCCACTCGCAAAAGGACCTTTCTGCTTCTTTGAAAGATTTCTTACAAAACCACATACTTTACGATATTTTGGAAAAACATGTTTGGCGTTAATTTTACGTTTTGCCAAAAAAATTTTTCTTTTCAATTAAATTTTTATGTTTGCAACGTCTGAATCACTTCTGCTCTAACCATGCATCGAGGCACTAGACTAGATTTTTAAACAATTTTAAGCTCTGCAAACAAGAAAAGTTTGGGGTTGCACCACATCTGTGGCATGCCTGTGCACAATAGGTATGAGGTTCAATAAAAAAAACTGTTTTCAGGAGTGGAGAATCAGAGTATTGGAATGGTTGTGGGGGAGAGGGGAGGGAAAGAGAATCCACGAGCATTGGACTGGTTGTGGGGGAGGGGGGAGGTAAAGAGAATCCACGAGCATTGGAATAGTTGTGGGGGAGGGGGGAAAGGAAAGAAAGTGAGGGGGATGGAAAGTGTAACACTAGAAAGTCATTTTATCTAATTGTATCACTGCTCACCAAATCAATTAAGGGGACTCTCTACCCTAAATTCCGGTGGATAGTGAAGGAGTTGAAAGACGTATATGAGTTAGAAGAATTTTGGGGATGACCGCCAAACCGTCCCTCCACACCATGCAAAGTGCAACTTTCGCTATGGGACGGTTTGGCGGTTTTCTATCAAATATTAACTCAGAAATTAAATTTCAAACTTCACTAAAATTCCCCCAAACTCAAATTTCACTTACAAAAACTACATTTACAAAACCTATCTCCTCCCTCAAATCTCATCCAAAAAATCTCAAAATGTGATGTGATTATTGGATTTCTCACATTTCAAAATAATGACGGGGATATTATCAAAATCACTGAAAGTAGCGAAAAATTGGTCTGAGGGTAGAGAGTGGCCTAAAAGTCACAGAGAAACACCGAGTCAATTCTTATTCATTCGTGAGATTAGCCAGCCATGTTTGTCTTTTAAATGTGTTGTTTGTGTGGAGGCATGTTTTACAATAGCATCATACCGTATCTTATACTTTACAATTCTTTGAAGATACAGAGTGGTTTGATAACAGAAAGATAAATTTGGCGAAGGATTTTTCAAACATTACTCAGGAAATGGCAGGAGTGAGAATTTTTGTATTTCATTAACAGAATTTTATTTTTCTTAAAATATTAGAACTCACAAAACGACCTAGTGTGGCCTATCACTAATGAGAAAGAAACACAACACTTTGTATAGAATAGCCAACATACTCCAGAAATATCAGATTAACATACAAATACACATTAGTAAAACGGAGAAAGAAATACAATAAAACAACCAATGCTACTTTCAAAATTATGCCTTTTATTTTTCTTACCTTGGCAATAAACCTCTTTTATTACAATGAAATCACACTTATATTAATTACACTTAGTGTACATTAGGCCTAATCAGTGTTCGCAAAGTAATTATATTAATCATGTTTATCGTTAAAAGCGGATAAAAATCATAGCAAGCTGATCTAATAGTGCAGCTTAAATTCACAATAAGTGCAAATTAAAACTTAGATGTGAACTAAAGTTAATCAGTTAGTTTTTTACATAGTCCTCTCAGGATTTTATTGTTTGTGGCAACTTTGTAGCACTCTATCTAGCTGAGAGCTTCACTCAGTTTTAACAAGAGCAAAAGTTTGTAACACGGATACCGAAAATCTAACATTTCAAAATTCACTATGATTTCTCTGACATGACTTTCCTTAAGTTTGAGATGTCAGATTAATCGAAAACACAGTAGTTGACAGAACCTAGTAAATGAAATTAATTGCCCACAATAACACTGTGGTCGACCACCAACTAGTTCACTAGGAGAAGTGTTAATGAAAAAACAACTTGCTTTGTTTCCCAAGAATGTATATGAAACACAACCAAGTTAAGTCCTGTCTACAATGCATGCAAATTTTTGTATGACAACAAAAGAATGAAGTCTGGAGCTACAGATGACATCATTAAAATAATTGCCACTGTCATTCGTCCACACAGATAATTATCTCCATGCAACAATTTCTATTTGCCATATAAAAAACTCACACGCCAGTTTATCAGAAAATAGGATTATCAAACAAAAATCGAGTCAATTTCGTTTGTCTACAAAGGCAAGTAAAAACAGTTGTCAAATGAAAATTGTCACATAAAAATTATGTTTTTAAGACAAGATGCTTTAATCAGCATATACTGGGTTGCCTATGTTCCTGACTGCAGTAAAAATGGATGTCTTTGACACAAAGCAGAACCTGACTGCAGGGGTTGAAAACCTCAGCGAAGTTTGTTTTATTTTGTTTAATAAGTTTTCAAAATTGAAGAACGTTACTAAAATACAAATAAAGAAAGTACCCCCACTGACTCACAATGAATTTCTCGACACTGCTTTCAGTAAAGATTGTCTACAAAAGTTAGAATTTTGTAATGACTTTTTTGTTTCATGCTGTGAGTTCTACATCAAGTGGCCAGAATGGCAATATTTACGGTAATACCAGTTTAGCTTCATAAAACTGAAGTCTTACAAAGCCTACTGCATGATTAAAAAAATTCAAAATAAAAATTGCGACACAAAATCAACAAGAAAAGCTTTTATCTTTGAATTTTTTTAAGAAAACAATAAAAGAATGTAAAGTTTGTTTGAGATAATGCTATACATGGACTTCTCAACCATTTCTTATTGGAATTGCATCTTACTATGCTAAAAAGTTGTCACAACCAACATGGCAATCACTAGGAGACTAAAAAATGTCAATTTAGTTTCCAACATTAGACATTATTACATTAAAATTGTCAATTTAACTTTAACAGCAATTTTTTCAAAACCCTAGTCACACGTAATCAACTTAGAACTGGCGAACAACTAAAGTTAATGCATCTTAATGTAAGTTAATAAACACGAAATATTAGCAAAACGTACAAAGTGGGATGAAATGAAATAGACCTTTTGTTTTAAGAAAATACAGGTATTTGTAACTTCAAGAGCATTCAATCAAAAATCTAGCTGATCAGTTAATTGTAACGTTTTTATATATTAGACTTGATATAACATTTTTTAGGAAATCTTAATCATGACATAGCTTCAAATATATTAAAAATCATCTTTTTAAAACTAATTATTTAAAGATTCTGTGAACGGGGTACATCCTGTACAGAAATAATACTTAACCTAAGTTGAAACAAACAACTATCACACTTGTTAGATAAAATCCTGTTATTTGAGTCCCACAAATTATTCAATTACTAATAAACTAAATCAATAAATTCCAACTCTTTACAATGGTTATAATGCTGCTAAGGGTGTGAGCCAGAGTCATGTGACAGTTGCATTTTGTTAGTCTGCCTTGTGAGAAGCATGTTACTACCATTACCTTGCCTCTACTGCGAGAAAAAAATTAAGATTGTTAGTAATTAAGACAACTTAGCGTATGTTTTACATAAAGTATTAAGAATGGTAGTTTTTAACTAGGCAAACTCGCAGCATAAACAAGATGAATGGTTATTACCGATGAGTAATGAACAATATTAAACTACTCAAATAAAAACAATGTTTAAACAAATAAACATGATTCTTCTGTTAAAATTATGTGACCAAACTTGATCAGTTATGGTTAACCAGTCAGTAATTAGCAATGTCATCATGTTAAAAAGAAATATTTACCAAGAAAAACTATGAATGAAAACCTGATTCAAATCAAAATCAAACTATATTTTAAACATATAAAGTAAATCACTCTATTGTAACCTCCACTTGTTACAATGAAAAACTTACTTTATCTTTGGTACGGATGCTCTCTAATTGGTCGTCTTGGCTTGACAGCACCTACGGCAATAATTTTTAGACTTTAACCATGTTTTAAACTTTAACTAGAAAGTTGTGTATTTTACTAATGGTAATGAGGCGTTCTTTTAGAGTCTCATCAAAAAACTAGCATAGGCAATTAGAAAAATTTAATAGAAACAACATGTCAGGGCAAGAAACTTTCTTCTCAATTTGCTTGTCCGTTCGGACGAGTGCAATGTGTATTTTGCTTGTCTGAACCACAAAACTACCTGCTCAAAAAGTCTGCCATTAACAAT
>JAPEIX020082508.1:0-10749 GCA_026122405.2 Zoanthus sansibaricus | reverse complement strand
ACTTGCTAGTTTACTCCCAATAGATGCAAAATGTTTATTAATAATGTTAGGAATATGTGAGGAGTCCATGACTAATTTGTTCATATTGTTTGGGTCCTTAATTGCAGTAATAGTCTTGAGATTTTTCTTACGGCGAAACAATAGCTCATTAATACCTGTCCACGTTTTTTTAATATTTGACAGGTTGGTTTCAAAATAATCACTGTAGTAATTCTTTTTGCTAATACGTATTAGACTTGAAATTTTATTTCTATAATATTTATATCTGACTTCATCGCCTAATGCATAGAGTTTGTTTTTCATCCTTATAGATGCCTTTAATCCAGTAGTAATCCAAGGCTTGGAAAGCACTTTTCTTTTGCGAAGAGATATTTTTTTTATGGGAGCATGTTTATTGACAATTGTGTTGAACTTGTTATAGAAAGAAGAGAATAACATGTCCACATTGTTTTTACAACTACTGAGAATGCCATTCCATTGAACCTTTGAAAGGTCTTCATTGAAACGAGCAGGAGAGAATTCTGAGTAGTCGCGAACTCTAATATTTTTACCTATGAATTTATCTATTGATGATTTTATGACACAAACCTGTGAAAAATGGTCGCTAACATCTGTAACAATATTACCACTAGCAAGAATTTTGTTTGGATTATTAACGAAAATGTTATCAATAAGGGTGGCTGAGGCTCTGTGAACTCGTGTGGGTTTATCGACTGTTGGAATGAGATAGCAACTCTGTAGTTGTAATAAAAAGTTGTGACTGAAGTGGGATGTTTCACATTTAAGCAGATCTATATTGAAGTCACCCATTATATATATTGATTTATTGGTCAATGCAAATTTTTCAGTAGTTTCTTCGAAATATGTCTGAAATATTTCAGGTGAGTTGTGCTGACGGTAAATAATTCCGCATATTATATTTTTTACAGCAGATAAAGATATTTCGATCCACAAGGCTTGGAAGGCCTCGTTAGAGGTCTTCTCAATGACCTTGTAATCCAGCAAATCATCAATAAATAGGCCAACACCTCCCGAAGCCATAGGTGTAGGGACATATTCAAAAACGTAGCCTGGTATATGCGGATGTTTAGAATTGTCATTAGAGGCCGTAATTTTTGTTTCAGAGACTCCAACAACATTAAAATGAAAATCGAGATCATCTAATATCGTTAAAAGTTCCTCAAAATTTCGGTTTAGGCTAACAATGTTGTTATGAAAAAGAGAAAAACTGGTTTTTACTTCGTTATATGAAAATTTGTCAAGCGATTTTTTGAAGCTATGTGTAGTGAAATACCGAGAATAAATTTGTTGATTAGGGAGGTTATGGTTGACATTGAGATTTGTGTTGAAGTCAGAGTTTAATTTGAATAGATCTAAATTGTGTAGGCTAGATAACTTATCTAGGTTTCTCCTAAATCGTGTGGAGCAAGCAACAGAGTTGTTAAGATGGTCAAGATACAAAGCTAAATTGCCAGTAAAATTATAATAAGGTAGCTCTTTAAGCGTAGTTTTATGTTGTTTCTCTATTGATTTCATTTAGTAAAAATAAAATACGATTGAATATTAACTTAGCTTTTTATGAATCTTCATTAATGATTTCTTGCAAATCCGTGATAGCTTTCAATCTTACAACTGGTGAAGTCTCAGATTTTCTGAGATAGACGACTCCATTTTTAGCCCAACAGAATTTAAAATTGTTATCTCTTTTATACCTGTTACTCTCGTAGAGCAGTTCCTGTAGTCTTGGAGTTAAATGATCGTAAACAGCAATGTGAGTGACATCCACACTATCATGAAAATCCAGATCTGCTGCCTCTATGTTTGACACTTCATTTCGTTTAGCCATGACCTTGTCCTTGGCAATCCTTCGAACAAATTTACATATTACAGCATTTGGCCTGTTAGAAGCAGTGCGGGAGAGAACCCGATGAGCGATATCAATATCAGATAAAGTAACATTATCGACTCCCAATGCAGAAAAAAGTTTTAGACAGAGATGTGTTGTTTGATCAGAAGTTTCGTTTTCTGATACGTCGGCAATCCAACGATTTTAACATTGTATTGGTAACTATACTCCTCAAAGGCGTCAACAGATTTCGCGATTTGATCACACCTTATAGATATCTCTTCGACTCTCTTTGTCAGTTGTTGGATTTGTTTGGTGGCCGCAAATTTGAATGAAGTAAAGTCATCAAACTGATCAGACATAAATTTTACAGAATGCTCCTTACCTGGTGACATTTCCCTCATCTTCTTCTTTCTATTTTGCTGCTGCATTTGCGATTCTTTAGGTATTTAACTTCCTTTCGTAATTCTTTGTTTTCTTTCCTTAGTTTGTCAGTTCCAGTCATAGTTGAGAAAAAAATTACGTTGATAAATTAAACAAAATCTTGAAGAAATTTAGTTATAAGACAGAGCGATAGTCATAAGCCAGAGCGATAGAGAAAACGTCCGGCCAGTACACTCTCGTTGCACCGTGATTATAAACCGGTGGAGTAGTTTTTGTTACTGCACAAAATTTTTTTTTTACCCAAGTCTTGGATAAACATAAATTCATGAGATCCGAGGAGGAGGAGAGCTCTCGTTCTACTGGTGATGGTGTATCAACCACATCTTGACCAATATATTGTTCAATGTTTTCAGACATTTTTATTACATAAAATTTTAAACTTTAACTTAACAAAGAATTTGACGAAGGTATTTCAATGTAACATGTAAATGGATATCTTAATGAAAAACATAATATGGAATATCTTTCTTGTTTTAATATTTTGACAAAATTTTTACTTGTTTCTTCGTCTTAACAAGAGCCATATTCTTCAAATAATATTTGCATATCTGTCTTATTTGAAGAATAAAATGCAATAACACAAGCAACACTATCACGAAATGGTCCGTTTAGCTATTGATGTTAATTGTTGAGTTAATACCCAAACTGATAATCCTTTATGTCTACCTGAAAAAGCAAGTTCAATTAATTCATTTGAACGCTTCTTCATTTCTTTTGACATAGCACAATCATCTGATATTATTAATGCTTTTGTGCCAGCGAATAATATACTTCCGTCTGATAATAATTCATTAATTTGTTCATCATTATCTGCATCTGGATTTACAACAATAAAATGTTTATCATTTTTTGCAAAACCGTGATATGTTTTTTTGTAACGTTTCCGTCGTGCTGCAGCCAATATCAGTGACTTTTTCCTTTCTTTGTATTTGATTACTAAGTAACATTGAAAATTTGCTAGCAATCAGCGAGTTGATAGCTTTTGCTTTTAAGAACTTTCACCTCTCGAGCACCGGTAAGTAAGAACAAAATCAAATATTCACAGTCACGCTTCAGTAACGGATCAGTAAGGTCAAGAGACCTCATTTTCTGTTGGTGAGGCTCCATCGTAAAGGGTGGGGAAGGGAGAGAAGAGGGTAGAGCGGTACCCCCGGACACCTCCCCCTAGATTCAGCACTTGCTTGTTTGTTTCGTGTCTAGACAAGAACTCGAATTATTTCTAATGGTTCAAAGGAATTCATTTTGTTAAAATGATTTCAATTTTAGCCACCTTAACGTTTGAATCTACTTTCTAGGTATTGTGACCAAATCGTGCTACGCAATGAATGTATATACCAAAAAATCTTTGGAATCGAAAATACCTTCGCCTATAAAATTACAAGAACATTACACAGTGGCGACAGACATGAATTTATACAAGGCCGTAAAATCATTTTTTCATTTTCGTGACTACTTAGTTAAAAGAAACGCATAGATTTTTTAACACTGCTGTTTTCTTTTATTCTTTTGAACAGATCATCATGAAGACTATTTTCCATTTGTGCTGTGTGCTGGCGGCTCTTTTCGCGCCTTGCATGTCAGATATATACCTGCACGTTCCACCTGGATCAAACAATCGAATAAACGGTGAGGGTGACAACGTCCAGAACGCCAACAGACTGTTTGATTCGCAGGTAAGGTCATCATTTCATTGTGGCAATAAGAAAATTCTCGATTATGATTGGTTATTCGCGCGCCTATTTCTCACGTGCACTTAACTGGCGCGCGGTCCCCAATTTGTCGCCAACAGAAAAGCATTTATTAGTTAGGCGTGGAAACTCTCTTCCTATGCTGCTCTTGACATTTTTGTTGTACGGCGGATTGAAGCAGATTATTTTCCGGGATCGATTACGCGTTTCAGATGATGCTCTTTGCGGTGGTTTAAACTCCAGTTTGTACGTATATCAACTCCTGTACAACCCTTTCTGATAAAGGGTTGCAGTCTCGTTGAACACAGCTTCGTCAGCTGTTAAGGCTGCTTCCCACTAACGCATAAGCATAATAAGTATAAGCCGGCATGCGCAGACGCAATACGAAACTGGCAATTAGGACCTTTTATTGGAAATTTCTCTAACAAAATGGTGATTAATGGTAGCAAGATTTCAATTCATCGTTTCTGTTTCGTATGGTCAAAGAATGACCACGCTCATCAGGCAATATCAACGAACCGTAAACTAGGTCATTTAGCGTTATTAAATATTTTACAATCAATTAATAATGCAATTAATCACTACACATATTTAAAACTATTTTAATAACCTTCTTCCTTTCTAGAATAATGGCAAAGCTGGATACAACGTGGGGGACGCACTGAACAGCCGGGCAAGAGTGAATGCTATCGCAGAAAACAGACAGCTACCAATGGTAAAAAAAAAATAAAATACGATTTTTTTTTAAGTGGTGGTGGCTGTAAACATGTCCAATCCGCAATAATTATTTCACTAAAGAAAATAATGAATTTATCAGTGGACCCACGCCAAAAAAAACCCAAACATTGTTTTGTGGTCTATGACAAAATGCATTGTACATGTTGATATTTATCGAGACAGCACACAAGCGGCACAAGCTAAAGCTATGCCGTTGATCGTACATATTGCGTAGGAGAGGACATCGTCATTAATAGGAATTATGGGTAATCAAGGCAACTTAATGCCGCCAAATACGGCGTTTGTATAGGAACAAAATATTCTCAATGAAATTTAAATTTTTAATATTAATATAGTTTTGAATTGAAAACATATAATACTAGGAAGAAGACTTAACTCATTAAATTTGAAGAATGTAGCTGTGTTCGAAAACGTGCAATTATTTTCTTTTTCTGTTTTCAACAGAGCACGGAGACATAAGCTGATGCAGTAAAACAAAACCCTACAGATAAAACGCTAGTCAGATTTCTTAATGCAGTGTACCTTAGTGAATTAATATTCTATCTATTCGGCTATAGTTTTGCTATTATTTATGCAATCGGAGTTAACATGTCCTTTCTTCTTTTAACCTCTTTTTGCGATATAACAGCAATTTTACATGAGTGAGTGTGGCAAGGACGCTAAGAAAACGGAGGTGGAGGTTATGTGGACAAATCAACACGGAACGGGACCAAAGACCGATGACATGGTAGACTCACAAGTCATTTTGCAGTATATGTGCCAGGATTTTCCCGAACAGAGATTTCCCGATGGCAAAATAACCTCTCCCAGCAAAGATTTCCAACTTCATACAATCCGTAACGGTCAAACAAGAACTCAACAGGGCTTTCATATCTCCCATCCGGAAACAAGATATGTTTCTAAGTACTATGGACTTCATGAGCCATACTATTATTACCGCACTTATTACGTAAGGGAGCGAAACAAAGGTGAGATTATTTAAGACATACTAGATTCATTTGGGGTCATTGCTGAAGAGGCAGAAAATAATTGGAGCACGTCTGAATACAGTGAGTAAAAAGGGGTGGTCACACTGTGAAACGCTTTGAAAGTTCGTTTGACCATTGTGAAAATCATTGCGAAAAGAAAAGTGCAAGGTCTGAATGCTACTTTACACAACGATTACGCCAACAAAACAATCGTGAAAAATGTTTGCTGCAGGGTATGTTATACTAGGCAGTTTTTTACGTAACTTATGACGCAACAAAATTGCGAGACAAATTATGGACACTCACAAAACATTGCCTAGTGTAACACCGCATCAAAGTATCACATGACTTTTGACCTTTCTTGGTCAAAGCCATGCTACCGAATACTCTTACTTATTTGCCAAATATTTCTATAACGTCAGAAGAGTGAAATCCATCAATTCTTGAAAGAGGTACAAATTATGGTCTGTTACAGCCCATTTTGAAGACAAAAATATAGGAATTTCAGAAAAAATTAGACCATTTGTTTTTCCCAAGTTGCTATTTACTCTCCGGACACACTTCGTCTTTGACCAAAGTAGTTTTGTCCATATTGTGGTAATTTATCACACCACTAGACCATTATTTTTCGATTTCTGTTCATACAAAAACACTTTCATGTTAACAAAATGACACTAAATATCCTTGATATTTGCCCTTCAAGTGACTGGTGTTTAGTGAGCAAGGAATTTATAGAGCCAGACAAATTCAAATCTGCATTCCCTTAGCCGTTTTAGCAGGTGCTAGAAATTTAAGCGATAAGATGTAGCAGCGGTTACTAGGTTATTGTAGTCAGACAGCTTATAAAACTCCAACTTAAAAAGAACGAAACCAATGCCTTTTTTCATGTCATAGGCTTGTTTACCGCTGACCAAAACCTTAACCGCAAAGATAAAGCAATTTACACGCGACAAAACGCTGCAGGAACAAGACGTGGTTATGAAGCCCCTGAGGAGCGTGATTACTATCCCTACTGGGGCCCCACACCGTGGAGGGACATTGCTATCATGGTCAGCAATAATAAGACCCTGGATTTGATGAAGAAATACGTAAAAAGCCCCGACTATGGTTACAAATGTGAGTTTCTACAAACGCCTTGGTTGTAACAACGTCAAGTGTGAAACTTTGGCGGACTAATGCACGGAAACGTGTTTAGAGTGAACGTGTAAACAAGTCTCTCGTGATATTTGCTAGTTAATTGTTCACTTCAGTTGTTAATTTCAGCTTATTTTATATGCTCGCGTAAAATCTTAATGAAGCGAAAATACCGATTGAGATCAAACTTGCGTTTGGATAATTTGTGGTTTAATCTCACCTGTCAACCCTTCTGGAACCAAGGCCATTGCAGCGTTTAAAAAAGAGACGACATTTGCGCCGACGTGTTTCGTCTCGCTTGGAAAGAAAATAAGTAACAAAGTTGACCTTCCACGCGGGGTAGACCCCAAATTTCAAAAGTAAATAATGTTGAACCAAATGTACATCTAAGTCAAGAACGTGCAGTAGACCCATGTTTACCAAAGAAAGTCTATTGTTTAAATTAATCATTAAACACCTAAATACAAATTTAGAGGTTTTTTGTGCTGTTATTTTTGTGATTTGTCCTCATCAGCTCACTTTTTGCTTGTGACTTCGTTTTCTAGACTTGTGCATGAATGCAAAATCACAAAAAGGCGCTTTGAAGTACATCAATGGTACTACGTGCAAGGCGGCCGGAGGTAAATGGACAAAATTTATCACAAATTATGTCGAAAAAAGCGAGGGTGTCCTGGACAGCTGTAAAGACAAATCAATTCCCCTGGTAAGAGGGTTGCCGTACGAGTCACATTTATTGTCACAGGGAGCGGACAGGAAAAGACAGTATGTCGCTGTGCAAGAGCCGCCTGAAGTAATCTACGCGCCTTCCACTGTTGTAAACCACAACGGGGTAAACATGGAGGGCAAGTTTTCGTCGTACAAGTGGAAGGTTCCTTGTTTTCCTACCAACACAACTCAAAGATGCGTGTTGCGCATAAGGTGAGCCAATTACTGAAACCACACTTATCCAACCTAACATGGACTTGATGTTGGTGTCTTAAAAAAAATCACTTTCTTTCTTCCGGCTACCCCTTCAGTTCCAGAGTCTTAATATTTTTTTCAAATTAAAGTTTAATCTCCCTTCATCTTTAATTATGTTCGTGATATGATCCTGATCGCCTGTATTTTTACAGCCACTGAAGATATTAAAATTATAACACATGTATTACGTTCACATATCTCGTTTTACAAAGTCCAGACAACAGAGGCGGAATTCTGTTGCAAACCTTTTACATTACTATTAAACCACATTGGAGACAGAGTTTGCATCCGTTGTCAAACCCCTCCCTCTCTATACAATTTTGTAGCTATTAATTCAGAGTTTACATTTTGAGAGGGTCATGCTTCCAGTAGCTATTCAGCAAGTTAAGATACAACTTGCAATTGGAAACCAGGTTTTGATAGGCATGTTCCTATGACTACATTCATTGTTTTCTAAATTTTTTTGGCCGGTATAGTTAAGGTCTTTTTTTAGAATCTTTTTATAGAATTGAATTTGGTAGATATTTCAGTGATAGAGTTGTTTCGGCTACGTATAAAATCTCATTTATATCAGTGGAAGGAAACCTGAAATAAGAGTTCAATAAGATAAAAAAACACCAAAGAGGTAATAAGATACCATCAAGGAACAAGGATGGTTAAGGATGGAGAAGATTGAATTGGATTGTAAAGGACGAATTAGAAAAATTATAGGCTAAACGTTTCATAATATGCAAGTGATGTTTGAGCTCCCTTAAGTAACGTTTTTCCTGTATTATTGTCGATAGCCATTCTGTCAATATTTTTTTCACAGATACAACATTACAACTAATGATGGTCCGCGGGAATTTACTGCTAAAGACAACAATAAGTAAGTCGTTTCTGTAGCCTTAAACAATAATACTATGAAAAATAAAAGGTAACACTTAGAGCCACCTCGCACAGCAAAAAAAACAGCACCACAAAAAAATGGTACCGCTAAATAGCTTTCGTTTGAATGGTCACACTTCAGGGTTTCATCTACAGACTTAAAAGTTAGAAACAGTTTGTACAATATAACAAATAATACCACAGGAATGTTAACTGCTCAATAGCTTTCATTTGAATGGTCACACTTTAGGGTTTCATCCACAGAGTCAAAAGTTAGAACCAGTTTGTACAACATAACAAATAACTAGTACCACAGCCGGGAAAGTTAACTACTCAATAGCTTTCATTTGAATGGTCACACTTTAGCTTTCATCCACAGACTCAAAAGTTAGAACCACCTTATACAGCATAGAAAACAGTAATAGTACTGCTCGATAACTTTCATCTGTCTGGCCACACTTTACGACACAATAAAAAAGACAACAGGAAAGTACTGGTGCTTAATAGCTTCTACGGTGTATTTGTATGGTCACACGTACTTGAGTTTCATTCACAGACTAAAACGTTAGAGTTTCATGATACACACCTTTGGCTAGCTTTTTTTTAACAAGTCAAACTTAAGAACTTAATAAAAAGATAATAAATATATGAACTTTTCTTTGTAGGCTTAAAAACAACCCGAAAACTAAAGCTACTGACGGTAAAACCGATCTTCAACTCGCCTTGAACACAGCTCAGGTCGGACGAACATTCCAAGACAGAAGTCATGTGATTCTACTTAAATCAAGAAGCCTTCTTCCTGAAAAATACCAGAGGTCCAACATTTATTACATCGTGGGAATGGGAAAGAGAGGAAACATTGTGCAGACTTATCCCGCCATGGAATATCGCTTCTTTCCCGAGCGCATTTCAGTTACAATCGATGATGTTATCTGTTTCGTGTGGTCCGGTAAGAAATCCTTCCATGATAACTCAGTTCAGTTGAAATAGACCATTTAAAAGTGTTTCGTGATTCGATACGAGAGCAAGCGGATTCAGTTGAAGACTGATCTCAGGATTGTCGATAATAGCAACAAGCAGATTTATTCTTGAACATATAAACAAACCTCGCATCATTCTTACACGAACTCTTCTAGTCTTCAAAACGCCACTATTAACTTACAGTTCGGTAGGCATGCACAGTCAAATATCCAGCTCTTGTAGCCAACTGCTCTGTATATTTGCCTACGTACCTGTGTTAATACTCTTAGAACACTGAAAGAGAAGTATCTTTTTTTTTAACTAACACAAACGAAGAACTGTAAAGAAGCGCCTCTCATACCCACCTGCTTTTGAAAAATCAACAGGGATATACCAAGGGAGGCAGTAGTAAGAGTGATTATTCATTAATGCGGTAAGATTAATTTATCCCACTGACTTTGTTTCGTAGGGTCAAACAACAACCCAACAAACAGAGCTGGACAAGGAACAGTCCGTGAGTATTCAATATCAACCTCGGCCAAATTTGATTTGAACTGAGTGATGCACTAACCGATTTTTTGCTGTAGTTCTATGCTTATACGAAGGTAGCATTGTGCTCTCCCTTTTCGTCTGATTATACAAAATCCTTTCTCAGTCATCTTTTCCCGCCCTAAACCTAAACAGAGCAGACTACACAACTATTTAAACCTCGAAGCTTCTGCGGCCATCTCCTGAGTTGTTCCAAGTCGTACAAATAGTATTGCCTGAGCAGTGAAGATAAAACTCCTCAGTTGAATTTTCTAGATGTCGATTTTTTCGAACTTCAAAGAGGGCTCAGTGAGATGAATGCATGCCCTACTTTGCTAATGCGAGATAAAATCTATTTTTTTCTTACCCTTATGCAGTAAGACAAAATGAACATTTGTAAAGGGAAAATAAAAACAATGTACATAATATAAAGTAATGATCTCTAAGCTTTGCTAAAGAGCCTGGAATGTTTTGGGGGCAGTGGTTGGCGCAGTTGGTAAGATCTCTGCTTTCCAACCACAAGGTCCCAAGTTCGATCTCGGCAGTTTGCCGAGATTCGAATATTTGTGTGACCTTCTTTTCCGCCTAAGCCAACTCAGCTTTCCATCCTTCCGGG
>JAPEIX020082484.1:0-10749 GCA_026122405.2 Zoanthus sansibaricus | reverse complement strand
TCTCGAACGAACCCCATTGCACTAACAAGTTTCTAGACCTAAATTTAGAAAGAGCTCAGTCACAAAAAATAAACGATAAACGAGCGGTAGTACACTGAAGGCAACAAAGAAAAATTATGTTCACTTCGAAAAGGCGAATTCACAGTTTCAATAATAAAGTACAAGCCGAAAACTTATCAGTAAAATAAATTGCAAAAATTCCACTCCTATTGTTTGAATTTCGCAGAACTGTGACATTAAAGTGACTTAAAGAGACCAGCAAAGAAATAATTTTGATATGTAACTATGTTTTGATAGATCACAGTCCCGCTTTGTTTGGTTTTCACCGCTAGCTGCATTGTCAATTTCCGCTCAAGTTTCAAAAGTCGTTTTTAATTGGTTCTCTCATTTGGCCGTTGTGTTTTTACCAGTCATGCGCAAAACCGTGACACTGCCCCTTTAAAGAAACAATGCACATCAAATGGCTAACCCCGTGTTAAACCACCAAGTGACACACGCGTCATTCTTTCTTTGTCATTATAGTTTTTGTTTTTCCTTACAATATACATTTACACGTGCTTATATAAACTATTTAAACCAAGTTACAATCATTGTAATTTACGCTGATGATGGCGTAAGTAACGCTGAAACATGTTTGAAAATGTTAAAAGCTGTCATTCTTATATTAAAATTACCGGCCTCGCTGGTAAAACAACGAAAGTTCGCTTGACACTGTTACACTAGATAATTTGCATTGATTGTATTATTCAATATTATCTGAAGATGGCGGTTGGATGACCGCGGAAACATTAAATAACAGAAAAATGGAATAGCCATCTAGTTTTAACTTTTATTCTACAATTGTATGCCCGAATTAATATATTCCTTGAAAAGTTTTGGACTGATCTATGCAACACTTTTTTTACTGTCAATTGCGCAAGAAGTATTGTCGAGTTCATCAGTTAACGTTCTGGGAAATTCACGCATTAATCAAAAAGCTTTTTGTTAATAAATTCTTCATTCATTTAAAAAAACTAAGAGATATGAAGAGTCGCCATTTTTAGATTCGGACTTTCCACCGGGAATAAACAGTCCTTACGGTCATATTTCAATTAGAACTTCTATATAAAAGGTAAATAAGTTTGATAACATATATAAAAGATAACAAAGTTTGATTTATTAAAATTCAAGGTTAGTTTATTAGCAAAGAGCCAGTCGTCCTACACCTTGCTAATTCGTGATTAACTAGGCGCTCGAGTGTTTTATGGCAATTATTAGAATAAAGGATATTAGTATCATCGGCGAATGGATGAAATCTTAATAGCGTGGAGGAACTTAGTTATATTATTGATAGACAGTAAAAATAAAAGTGGGCCAAGAAATGATCCCTGAGGGACACCTCAATTTATTATCGATATTGGAATGAATTTAAAATTAATGATGTCGAGTGCAGCATGGTGTGTTGAGTGGCATTTTCTAAAGCCATATTGTCTCTTATTGAGCGTTTGCCAAGAGAATGAATTCCACAAGCCAATTGTATACAAATCTTTCGAATATTTGATTAAAGACAGAAAGAAGTAATATCGGACGATAGCTACTTGGATCTGTGTAATCTTCATTTTTGAAACTAGGGACAACCTTTGCAATCTTAAGTTTGGACAGATATTGACAATTTTGCCCTGATAAGTTGATTAAATTATATATTATCCAAATGGATAGCAATAACCGAACAAGCAGACAGTTTAACAAGGTAACTGGAATCGAATCAAGACCATACGTTTTGTTGTTTGAAAGTAAAATAATTTCATTTTCTATTTCTGCAGAAGTTGTTGGTCTATAGAAAAAAAAGAGTTAGATTGATTTAAATTAGTCACATAATCAGCGAAATACGCGACGTAGATGTTATCGTATTAGCCAGACTATTGCCAATTGATGCGAAAAAGTTGTTCATAATATTTGGCAATTTAGCCTTGTCACTACAAACTTCTCCAAATAACGTTTGATTATTCAAGACTGATATAGGTTTTTTTCCTGATTTACTCTTTTTTGAGTGCAAAAGAGAGTTTATTAAATTATAGCCCACGTTTTTTACGAATTTGATTTATTAGCCTCAAACACATGAGCATAGTACTGTGATTTGCTAGCTCTATAGGTATAAATAAAAATAGCCTGTGTATATCCGTTCCAACCCTTCCAGAACCATTCTTACAATTACATGTTTTCAAAGTCCCTTAATGACAACTCAAGACCTGTTTTGCTATTTTACTCTATAGCCACTAAAATACAAAAAAATGTTCACGGTAGCTTAGACAAACTATTTATTAGAAAGAAAGTGTTTCTCAAGTTGAACGCTCAGAAAAAATTCAACCGTCTGATTACCGGTCAGGTGCTGAACCCACTGGAGCTACGGAGACTCACATTGGGAGCCGAGTGATGTTCTTGTCTATTCCCGCTGGACATACGTCTCGCGTCTGCTCGCTCGATATGTGTCAGATGGTCATATTTTTGCTATTTAACAATTAGACCTCGAGGACGAATGGAGTACGAGTAAATAGCCCGTGAGGCCGTAGGCCGAATGGGCTATTCAAACTCGTAGTTCATGAGGCCGAGAGGTCTAATATACCGCTGGATGGCGCCAAAAGAGTCGGTCATGTTTTTCAAAGCTCTGCCTCTTAGTGGCAATTATTCGATTTTTAGCTTTCTTTAGCTTTCTTTGTTCACAATGGTTAACGTAAAAGAGATAAAGTGAAACTGAACCTTTGAAGAAGCAGATGCGGGTGTAATTCAACAAGGGGCCGACCATTTGAAATTTTGACTTTTGAGGGGGGTTAGGGAAGGGGTGATTTTTTCTCTAAAAATTTTTTTTAGTCCTTGATCATGCGGTGGCAATTCATTTCATGAAATATCAAGATTTTAGCAACTTTTTGTGTGCAAGAATTTTTTTTTTCAAATCACTTCCTCCCCTTGACTCCCCATCAAAAGTCAAATGGTTGGCCCCTTATCAAAAAACCCACAGCTTGGCTAGAACTTACACGCATGCGCACAACCGGCTTCACAAGGCTCAGCCATTTTCAATTTTCAAGTCTCTGGTTAAACATTAATCAAATTGATACACGTTCGTTGCAGCTATTGACAGACCATCCGACAGCAAACAATGGTTTTATAGTAAAAGAAAGGTTATGTTTTTTACAAACACAACTTTGTAAACCAAAGTAGAAAACAAAATTTTGGATTGGTTCATCAATCTCAAATGGTTTGAAATATATATGGCGAGACCGATAACTAAATTTACGTGAAGCGCCTGCGTAAGTAATTCACAATTGTTATACTTTCTTTATTTCTGAACAAAAAATGAACTAGAATACAATAAGTAATTTTTATTCACATTTTCAGACATGTATAGTTATTTCTTTTGAAGTACTTTGCTCATTTTAGTAACTTTAATTTAGCCTTCAGCAGAAAAATGTGATTATTTTATAACATTAATATGACTTTTCACGAATCAACAGATCAACGTTCTGTCAATTGAAGTTTGTAATTTTTCCTTTGTGAAAAAACTTCAGGTTTATTGCGCTTAAATGATTTGATTCTGAGACGAAAACGCTCATGTATATAAAATTAATAGTTAATAGCACTTGAGAGCTGACAAAGACTGACTTCTTTGTGTCGCAGGAGACACCTCATCCTGCAAAAGGTTGTCGAGAAACTCTATCTTAGAACCACAGGCAGACCACCCTATGTGTTCACCGGACTGCAAGTTGGTTTGAACGCCCCAGGAAGGCGAAAAAACACCACACATAAGTCAATAAACGTTTCAGTTAACTTTATTGAGATATTCAAGTCACTGAATAGACGGTATGCAATTTGTGGGGCTTAGTTCATAACCCTAATAGATTCTGTTCGTTTTATGTAAACAATTTCAAATTATTATTTTAAAAACCACGAACACATAGGGTGTCTACCTGTGTTAGAGCTTCTAAATCTGAACAAATTGAAGTTCGCTTTCTTGCACTCAATAAGGGAGTTCATAAATCTTTTGCCGTCTTTGACTTTGTGACATGCAGTCGATGGTTATTCGGTTGGATAAAAGTTATTTTACCTATAATTATCCGCGGATAATTTTATCCATAGGATAAACTCCTATTCAACTTTCGCGTAACGAAACACCTCATGTCAAATTTGAAAACTATGAGATACTGAGTCAAGTAGTATAATATAGTTGACTGTCCCAAAATTTAAATAAATTTTAAACAATTTTTTTTCAGTTTTAATTAATTTTTTTTTCATTTTATGAATTTATCGTTTTTTCTTGTTTTGATTTTTGTAATTTCAGAGTTTTAAAGAGGAATCCTGGAATTGATATTGTAGAAATTAAAAAAAGTTGTTTTTTAAGCAAACTCTTCTGTTTCTGTGATATGTAAGTGGCTATTCATATTTTCATACTGTTTATATAAGATTATCACTATTTACCTCCCTTTCGGGGGATAGTTGTTTTAAAACGGCCTATTATAGTTGATTTTGAGACGGAGGTCAAAATGGCGCCGCATTTCCCGTCAGTTACACTTACAGGCAATGGAAGTCAGTTTATTTTGAACGAAGGAGGCATGTCAGTAAACACGAAAGGGCAACAAAATTTTGGTGTTCGGTAAGAACAAAGTATTTTTCTTCTAGAATTTGCTGAAAATCCACGAGAGTGCTCTTCAAAAAAAAATCAGAAACCGCGCGCGCTAAAAATAGCAAAAAGGTTTGTCTTGTAATGTTCTGTAAAAATAAGATGTAACTTTATCCATTATTTTTGATTTTAGTAAATTCTAAAACAACTATCTCCCTCAGGGTTGGTGCCTAGCGCTAAATATATACCTCGACGCTTGGCGTCTCGATATATATCCGTCATTGTTCACATCCTCTTTTGGAGTAGTTGTTAATATAATGAGCGGAATAGCCTAAAAATTTAACGATTAAACACTTTTAGAACTAGTAACAAACACGGCAGTCAAATCGATAACACTATTAAATTTGTTAAAGAAAGTTAACCTATTCTGGAAAAAATAAAAAGTAAAAGGCTGAAAAAGCCTCTATTTTGTTCTCAACTTAGTGCCATATAATGATATATTTTAATATAGCTCAAAATGAATTTAAACGCCTTTAGCTTTAGCTAGCTGTTTTTAGGCGCTGTCTTTCTTGTCGCTTGAGACAGACAGTATCTTTAAGAATACCACCCAGATATTCACTGAGCCTGAGGCGAATTATTGTTTTAGTAAGACTACGCAGGTTATTATAAGAAAGAAAAATCGTCATTATCCAAAAATATGAGAAAAAATCCACAAAACACAAGGCAGCCATTTTAGTTTGAAAATTGTTTTCATCAGGCGGCTATAATCACCTCGCGGAAGGTGATAAAAGCCGGCAAAACCAATGAAAGCACAGGAAACTCTATAATCACTTGAGTAATTTCACTAATTTATATTATTCTTATAATTTTTTATGAAAAGATGGTGCAACTGCAAGCTTGTACGTGTGCACGTGCATGAGATTTTCATTTCACGCTCACGTAGTTTTAGATTCGTTTCCATTTTTCAGGCAATTTGAGCCTCGTTATCTTTATTTTAAAAGTTTGTGTTTTATAAAAAGTGTAATGAAAGTGTAAAATGTACTGCAGAAAGACCGTGTACAAAATGCTGTGCCGGATGTTAACGAAGGATCTGTGAAGACCTTTTAGACCACAAAAATGACTGAACATGAATAAACAATTGCAGTTTTGGGCTGGCGGTTTTTTTCTGCACGCTACTCCGTACTGACAAGTCCCAAAAAAGGACGAAATGATTGCAGTTGCCAGCTCTTTTCCAATCTCCTATTTATGTTGCTTCACTGAAAAGTTAATTTTCATGTAGTATATCAGCCGGCCATTTATTCATTATTAATGAAAGTGCGCACGTTCAAATCGAAATTCGTATTTTGTGCTGTGACATTTGCAATAATTATGGGTTTTACAAGAAAAAAATTAAAGTTAAAAACTTAAAAAGTCTGTACAACAGACAGACTTAAATTTTCTGGTTCACAAATCATAATTCTCTGCCTGCTGAGTCAATATTACAATTTACAGACTAAATACTTGATGTTTTAGAACTTTTAACAATTCAACGTTTGAGGCTCGAAACTTCAAAATTTAAGAACATTCAGCCTCGACTTTAGTTATTTTATTTTATTTTCGGTTAAAACCAAATTTTCTAATATAGAAAAATGACTTTATAAAAAAAACGGCATAAAAACATATTGCCGCTATTCTAGAATTTGTAACACAAGCCTTACACAGATTTAATCAGTTAATGAATAACATTTGCCGCAGAATACTTTAATATCCCATCAACAAGGTCACAGTTTCAACTTACATAGAAGAATTTCAAAGCTTTCTCTCATACGTAAGTAAAGTTTTCATCTTTAACAGAGACAAGGAAGTTACAGTTTGTGGGTATGTGTGAATCATGGACTTGAACTCGACAACTAAACCTGATTTTCAAATGGCGAATACACCGGAGTACGCCGCATTCTCTGTTTTGGTGTTTCTTATCATGCTGTCTTCATTGATAAGCAACTTTCTGGTATTTTTCGTACTTGCAAAGAAGTCGGAACTTCTCTCCGCCTCGTCCAACAAGTTTCTGCTTAATTTGACTCTAGCGAATTTTTGTTTGAGCCTTACCGTCTTACCGTTTGTTTTTATGTCAAGTCTTCAAGGTAAATGGACTCACGGCAAAGTGTGGTGTCAGTCGAATGGATTTTTGAACGTATTGTTTTCGTGTGTCGCAATTCTTACAGCGACTTGTTTGAGCTACGATCGCTATCACTGCATTTTAAATCCTCTGACTTATACTGTGACATTGTCAAATGGAAAGTCGAACAATCTTATTGCATTGACTTGGTTTTTTAGTTTGTTTGTGGCCCTTTTGCCGTTAACCGGATGGGGAATTTACGGGTTCAATAGATCAACATCATGTTGTACTGTTATCTGGGGTAATCCGATGAGTTCAGGATTTTCTATTTTATTTGCAATATTGCTTCTGTTTCTTCCCATGATTGTAATGTCTTGGGCCTATCACCACATCATTAAAGCTGCAAAGAGACAAGCTCGAATTGGGCAAATTGCTGTTTTACCAGCTTCCCTCAGAACTTCCGTCAGTTCAGACTTTTCACGAGTGAGCAATTTTACTGGAATGAAAGCCGTCAGGACAACTTTATTTGTTCTTGGCACATTGACTCTATGCTGGGGGCCGTATGTAATCGCCATTCTTGTAGAATCAAGTCAAGTGAAAGTTCCACACGCATTACAAATCGTTAATGTCTTACTCTCGTTCTTAACGACTTTGCTTTATCCTTTAATTTACGGATTTCGTTTGCGATTTATACGAAAGGAAGTTAAACGGTTGTTACGTTCAATATTGTTTTGCTGTAATAACAATCGAGTTCGCCCGCTTTCTACTGGTGAAGCTGGATTTATTATTCCACCTCCGAACCAGTTCAGAAATAGGTCTGTCTCCGATGGATTAGTGGCTGCTGTAGAGTTTGAAAGCGGACAGACTGTACCTGAAGGATTGTGCGCTTGTATGCCTATAATTATGGAAGAAACTACAGGACAGAGGGGAACAGACTTTACTGAGCTAAGCTTACTTGGTTCGCTTAGAACTAGTTTTTCACTACCAGGACAAATTCCCGAAAACGAAAAAATTATGAGTGGCGGGTGCGTACAACTACAAGATGACTCGTATAAAACGGTTCAGAAAAGCTGTTAACAACTTTTGACTTCAAGTATTTCAAGAGAATTTAGTGCGACAAACTAATATTTTTTATGTACTTTGAGAAGGCTTCATCCATCTTCTGTAGTATATGTTTTGGGTTCAACCACAACGTCGCGATAGACCTTGGCATTTCATTCTTAAAAGATCTTTGTCCGGTGAAATATTTTCTTCAAAACATCCCTGTCCAATATTCGATCAATTTCAATGAAAAAATAGTTCTCTATTACTTTGTAAATACTTTAGTTTCTTTTTCGTTTACTGGGTTCTTTTATTTCTATAGCGGAGCAGTTAAACTTCTGTTCTGAGTAGCGGGTAAAGTTATATGTTATTTGTGTAAATAATGGAAATACAAGTTTAAAATACAACATATAACTGTATATAAATCACACTTTATGTTTTTGTTTTGTTATGTTTACTTCTAAACCTACGGCCTAGCTGGTCATTTACCGATCTTGAACACTGCTCGCGCAAACGTTTTGTATTATAAAGAAGCAGTTTCTTCAAAATAAAATCAAATATTTTGATGGCAAGATTCCAACTGGAAGTTATCAGCAGATTATCGAACTGTCCAGATTGAACGTTGTGTGGTCCTTATCCTTTACATCCGCTCTTTGGCGCCACTAATATATTTTGATTGGTAAATTTTTTGATGACGTCACTCTCTTGTCCCACTGTGAAAACAGCTTCCAGTTAACGCCCGGCCCACACACGTAGAAAACTTAAGCGTTTGCTGAAAGTCGATGTTATGGTATATACTTTGTGCAGTATGCTATATAGTCGCCCTTCATATATAGTCTCCCTAACAAGGGCTTCTTACGACTCCGTCTAATACGGAATATATTTTCTCCCAACAAGCCGTCGATATTTTGCGGTGTTACCCCGTCTCACAGCCGTATCGCGATTCCAATTACTTTTCTCTAATTTTCGAATCAAAAGGTTTTCGATGGCGACGTTTTAAAGCTCAATTCTCCTAACATGAAACAATTCCCATGGCTACTTCTGGAGCGTTGCCATTGCGGTTTACTTTTGAGGAAGACCGTAACTGGCATTCTGGCAAGAAGAATATACCAATGTTATGCTCTTTTCTTTTCATCGGAACATAAAATATCAAAACTAAGAACGGTACTCACTACAGATGTCCTTGCCTTTGCTCAGATGTGATATGTCTTATTGAGTTATTTCATTTAAGCCGTGAAACAGTTGATTAAAATCTTGTTTAATGATTAGTTTTCCTTGAAAAGGGAATAGTGTTACATTATTTTAATAGTGATTTTTGTAAAAATGGGCGAACTGATGATAGGAATTTCCGGTTTTGCAAACGAATCACGTACAATAATATCCTAGATGTATCCGCTAAAAAATTAAAAATATTTTGTAATCTTCACTTTAATCTCCCTTGCAGCCCCTGGGAGACGAGTTGCGTGACGAGACTATCAGCGTAAAAAATTTGATTCGAACATCCACTAAAAATATAATTTTTAGCTAATGTTTTTTAAAAAGTGAATTTCTTTTTTGACTAAATTAAAGTAGACCTGTTAATTTTTTTGGTAGCGTGGGTGAGCCTACCATGTGTCAGCGGCTCCTCTTATCGACACGTCACTCAGTCACTGCATGACATTACTTACGAAGTGACTCCCGTCAAATAAATTTTAAAAATCCAGGTCGGCATGGCCACTGCAAGTAATCTTCAAGAACGGGAATTACATTTTCTGCAGAACTATCTATGCAATTTTACAGATGAAAATAAGATAGTGCTAGCCTACTCTTGTAGAGCACAATTATTGCATAGTAATACTAAAAGACGACCAGTATGGGGCGATTCCGAACTCGTCAACAACGCAAAGTACAAGCACTAATTAGCATGGTGCATTTCTTGGCAAAGTACACCGACAGGACTGGCTTCAACGTCAGAGTTGTCTTATTTGATTATTGTAAGGCTTCTGACCTCATAGATCACGTGCTTCTTGTACGAAAACTATTAACGTTGGATATCCCATAAGGTATAACCTGCTGGGTAATCGATTTCCTGAAGAACCGGCGCCAACAAAGGGTCAAGTTAGAACGCGACTGCATGTCACAATTGAGAAACACGCCGGCAGGAGTCCCGCAAGGTACAAAACTTGGCCCGTGGCTATTTATTATCATGATAGACGACATTGACACATGTAACTCCGATTTATGGAATATGTGAGCGACACAATCACGGCGAAGAATTACAATCCAGAATGATGTTCATGAATATGAACTGGTTGAGAAAACCAAAATATTAAAAAAGAAATATCCAACAAAACGGAGCTATAAAAGGTAAAAAACTGAGAAATTTCTTTGCCAAACACAGTGTTGATTTTGCTCCAGTTCTTGTCAATGTGGAAGCAATCAACGTAATACACACCGTTAAGTTATTAGGCTTAAACATCTCTGGTGTCATGTCTCCGAAATTTCTCGGAAATTTACTAGTAGACTTTATTTCCTCGGATAGTTAAAGAGAGCTAACATTCCAACCAAACACTAACTTTCCACAAAGCCTGTGTTACACCGGTACCGGTGGGGGAGTATGCCATCCCGGTTTTCCACAATGCGCTCTCGGCAAACCTGTCAGCAGAGCTGGAAAAACTTAAGAAACGTGCAATGCGCATTATCTTTCCTTTTATGCTTTATAAAGTAGCACTTGGGTCTGTCGGTCCACGTAGCCTGTATGAGCGAGCGCAGGGAAACCATTACAGCAAAGTTGTGCGCATGCGTGTAGGTTTCTCGTTTTCAGAACCCGCGTTCCTTCTTGCCAGCGTCAAGAAACGGAGCCGTTTCTAGTTATTACAGCAAAGCTCTTGAAGAGAAATCTTCATTTAGAACCAAAAGCAAATTGTTAAACTCCACTTGACAATAACGACAAATTCTGTCAAATTTTTATATTTGAAACAAAGAACAAATCATCATTGCGATGTACTGCAAAATTTATCAATCAATGTTTTTTATTAAGAGG
>JAPEIX020082419.1:0-10753 GCA_026122405.2 Zoanthus sansibaricus | reverse complement strand
GCCATGGATTTCAGACTCCAAACCATGGGGTTTGGTCGATTTTGGACCACTTTGGTGGGGAAGAATGGCACTTTCGATTTCGGCGAAGATGATTTTTGCCGCTGAAGATGAAGATTTGGTCAAGTGAAACTAAAGATGTGGATTTGGCAAGCTATAAGTACCTATGAGTTTGGTTTCATAAACATTCATTAACTGCATGTGGGGTACCCTCTTATTGGACAAAACCATTGAGGACCAGAGAACCACAGACGAATGCTGCTGGATGGTGTGTCTAAAGTCGAAACCCACCAACCTCAAGCTGTTGATCACGGTATGTAGTCCAATGGTGCTCAATCCTTGCTATTTTAAACATTTCATATATTTTTAAACCATCCAAGCTTGGGCATGCAAGTTCAGGATTGGTTTGCACTTGATATCCAAGTCTTTCTGTACACCCTCCATTGTGGATTTATTTTGACTATAATATATATATATAGACTATACTTACACCCACCATGTAAGACAGTTTTTTTGGGGTACCAAAGACATTGCTGTCGAATGAGTTGTCATGTTAGTAGCTCAATTAATGTGATACCATGTGATACTTCAACTCATATGTATATTTATATAATATTATGCCATATACCTCAAAATGGTCATCTAAATGGGAAGAATGATGCCCTTCCTGGTCACCTCTTGAATCGAAGCGCCGAAGGCTCAGGGTGTTCCCTCCGACTCCATCACCTGCAGTGCTGCGGTCAGTGCCTGTCGCAGCGCTGAGCAGAACGATGTGGCGCTGGGGATCTTCTGGGAAATGGTGGCCGCGAAGGTGGAGGCCGGGCGTTTTGATGTTGAAAGGTCTATCAGGTGGATGTCAGGTTTATTAATGATATTAAATAATGTTTAAAAGGTTGTTCATCTCTTTTCTTAGTATGTTTGTAGTTTGTTTGTGTAAGGGTTTTATTACATTTGTGGAAGGAGAATGCATACTAATCGCTTCGTTGTTCGTTGGCTCTAGTCTGATGTTATCTGGACAATGTTTAACGATTTGTGGTTGGCCATGCCTCGATCTCATGTGATCATGACAGAAATACATATTACTTACCTCAGTTTCGTGTTTTAGTGGTTGTTTTCAGCGTATTTTGAGCTTTGTCAGTGGCTAGATATGGCTGATTTGCTATATTCATGGGCTATGGACTGTTTTCGTTTTTTAAGCGTCACACCAAAGCTTTTTGCCATTAAATATTCTGTGACATTCTCTAAATACCTCAGTATACTATGTATTATGGGTAAAGTTTAATAGAGTGAATCCTTTACAACTTTTATGTGTACATGCAGCATAGTTGATTACAAAGATCCCAAGGACAGAATGATTACTGTTACAAAGTGGTTCCTTTCCGCTTTTCACGCAGGAAGAAAGGTAAAATGCAAATATTTTCCTTTATTATTCTGGTTTAAACATATAGGTGGTTTTCACTTGACGTCATGGTGGCCATGTTGGTGTACTCTTAGCAAAAGAATTTTGATTATTTCTTTTGTTTGGGACACCAAAATGGCCGATATGGCTATCGTCTTTTGTGTTTCTTGGGATTGTGTGAAAACCAAGAATTGATTTTATCCAAATAGTCGAACATTCAAAATGAAGTTTTAAAAGGTGACGTTACTTCATTGCCCAGAACATTTGTATTGAAGATTTGGAAAACTGTAAACCAGATTTTCAATTTTGTAGTTTGTCCACAGCGTTTATTAGCATGAAATCCAGTTGCATGTTTACGGAGATTGTATTACCCACCCTAAAAGTTTAAGTGGAAAGTACAGTATCTATGGTTAATGAGGCAATTGCGAGTAACATTTTAGCGTCTCGAGTTACAGACAGCTAGTCCCAATGAAGTTATGCAAGCTTTTAATATGTAAGAATTTTATTATAGTATGGTGAACTCCTTCTATAAAGGAAAGAGTTGAACAAACCGCATTTGCAGTGCACTCATTTCAACTTTTCACAACTCACTACAAATGTTGAAAAATCACAATTTATGCATTGGTTTTCGGTTTACAATGCGCTCATTTTGGTCCCAAAAAGTCCTCCCCTACCACCCCTCCCCTGTGAAAATGACAAAGCTGGTACAAGATAAATATATATTGGTGAATAGACGTTTATCTAACAATGTACATAGGTATAGAGTTTGATGGTGGTCTTGCCCATTTTCAATTGTGTATCAATTATAACTAGTAGTTGCTATCGCGAAGTGCCAACGAGTGAGAAAAAAAGAGATAATTCAACAAAAATTTAATAATTCGCCGACAAAAATGGTGGTTTTTAAATACTTTATTTTTCTTTTTGGAATTTGTAGAATTCAGTTTAACTTTAACATTGAGCTACAAACGAATAATCTCTCTGATGCTTTACGATCTTTTAGATGATTTGTTAGCAGAAACATTACAAGCTAATATAGAGATTAAAGTTCCAGAAAGACTGGCTGATTGCGCAATATACGTGTAGCTCGATTTGATACTGTCGTAGGCGCGATCGCGGCTATAGTTTGTGAGTTGCAATACTTTCTGGCTTGCTGATCGATAGATTGTTTTGTAAACTTTTGGCTCTCAAGGTTTTGACGAAGTCAAACAAAATCAGAAGCAAAACTTCGCTGCATCAAAATACGCATAAAAAACAAGGGTAACGACTTGATCAAACACTTTGTACATTTGGCTCTTCAAGGCAAAACAACGCGCCGTACGATTGGCTTACCGAAAAAAGGAGCGCATACTTCGATTGGCTCTTAAAGGGGAACTGAATCCTAAAATCGACTTTTGTCAAACAAAATCTTCAAAAGTGTGAAAACGATATTTAAACATTTTTTTCCTCGTGTCGCAATCATTTTCCGAGAATTTTAAGTTTAAAACACTTTACGTGCCGCATTGTACCGGCGGCTCAGAAATAGGCTATGACGTCGGATATGGGGAAGATTTTTTGCGGCGAAAGCGAACGGACCAGGTTCAAATATGAAGCCAGACATCACACACAACTTGAACTTTTTAACTTTCGCACTTAACTGTGTAAGAGAGCTTGTGACAACAAAAACAGCTCAAACACAAGCTAGCTTCCCCATAACCTACGTCACACTTACCTTTGTTTACCGCTGACAAGCGCCCACGTTCAATGACCCCAAACGACCCGAAACACGTACATTCAAAGTAGAATTTCTCGGAAAATCAGCGCAACACGGGAAAAAATTTTTAAATACGGTCTCCACACCTTTAAAGATTTTATTTAAAAAAAGGTTGATTTTAGGGTTCAGTTTCACTTTAACAGCGAAAGTAAATTTGTTATGTTTAATGCTCGGATTCAAGTTTACCAACATTGTCTTTTACGACTTTCTCTGCTTCTAAAATCTTATGAACTTCCAGGCAAATTCTCTGGATACTCTGTTCCTGTTTCCCAATTCTTGTTGCTGAAAAGTAACTTTTTAAAATAAGTAATCCCTGTAGAATTCGATTTTTTTCTCGAATTTCAAGGAAGAAAACATTTAAGTTTGAATCATTTTGTAAACAATTTATTTTCATACCAGCTCTCCGGTGTAAAGCTTTCCTAATGAACGAAATCTTTGTTAGTTTTGTAGTATTCTATCTTTTCAAAACGCTTATTTTAGTTTTTTTTTCCACTCGCAACACACGTATAATTGCCTGAAATTTTATGTTTTAGAAAGTTTAATTTTACTGAATTTGTCTCGAAGTAGTCTAACTACAAGCATTCATCATTTACAAGTGATCTGCCAACACATTCTAAGGGTACAATGTGTACGAATTACACTTGTATGTAAATATAAGAATCTATTCCCAAAACCATATCCCTCAAAAACGTTTCGTTTCTATATTTTTCCTAAAAAGATATTTGTCTAATACTTTCAAAATTCTAATTGCTTTGAACAAAGCAATTGTTTTATATTAGGAGCCGAGTTCGAAAATGAACTTTTTCCCAATTTTTACCCATTCATAAAAGTACGAATTCAATTCTTTGGAGATTTAATATATTTTAATATTCGGGACTCGTACATAATATATAGAATTTACTTGAACTTCCAAAACTTTTTCAAATTTTTCCAAAGCTTTGTACTTCAGATTTAGTTTGTTTAAATTATTTCTAGAAATGTTGCATAAGATTAATATATAAATGCTGATGATACTATTTTTATTATTTACGTTTGTGGATATTGGTGTCGCCATGGTTACTAATATGATTAGCCAATTACAAGAGAGCTTCCCGCTCAAGTTCGCGGGTGGCCGGTTGCATTGAAATTTCATTCACAAAACGCGGGAAATTCATCAGTATCTATAAAATAAACATTACATGGCCGCTGAGGGATACTAATAGATGAAATTAGTATCAACGCGGCCATGTAAAATCCTCTGTATATTCATTTTATATATTACACGCTATTTTTTTTTATAGGAACAACTTTATAAGAACAATGTGACTCAGTATGACCCTCCCTCCCCCAAAACGCCTCTGATTTGTTTAAGCACGTCCGTGTCATTCTCTCTCTTCTATTAAGGTCGACAGCTAGTAACAACTCGTCTAGTTAGACAATCTTTCACTTTACCAACGCCAATGATCATTGACACAAGATATGCTTAAACAAATCGCCAATATCATATAAAAAATAGTGCAAAAATTAAACAAAAAAAAAACAAAAAAAAATTTCTAACTATTTACATTAACCGGTTTAATAAACCGAGCAACTCAGTTGCCTCTCCTGCCACCATCTGAAAAGAAAAAAGATCTTATTAGTTTATCATTACCGTGTCGATTGCTATGATGACCTAAACATGTCTTCCCCTTTCTGCAATCTGCTTCCATAATCCAAATCCTTACACTTGTATTCAATTTATCAAGAATACAGCATAACCACATCTTGTTGGGAAAAGACCTCAATCTTAGATAAACAATCTTAAGTAAACATATCACTTTGGAAATTCATATAACATAAACCGAGCTATAATAAGCTTTATGACTGACCCTGTAAACTACTTTTTAAAGTACGATTTTCCAACCGTTATAAGACTAATAATTTTTAGGCATGTATTTTTTTAACAAGGTTTCCCTACATTTTGTTTGTTTTGGATTGACGCATTTACAGAGACAACTCGTGTTTGTTTGTTTTTTCTTTCGAAACTCTTTAAATAGTGATGAGTCGGCTTTTACAACCGTAGCACAAAACAAGCTGGTCTAAAAAGGGGCTTATACAACAGGTTGGTTTGTAAAGTAGTGTTATTAAGAAAAAAAAACTTACCCTTGTGGTTGGCGGAAGAGCGCACACGCGGAGACCTTCGCATTGTAGGTTTTGGAGCGTTCGGAGGTCGCGGCACTTTGTTGGTAGACGTGTCTAGTGGGATTTTGCTGTTGTTTTTTTCCTGTAAAATATTGTAAAAAAAACAGATAAAAAAATAAAAAAATAAAAGCAATGGCGACAAAAAAGATAAAATGTAAGATAAGAATAATGATAAGGGTTAGAATTCAGAAGTTAAGGTTAAGTGGAATTACAGTTGAGTTGAGTTGTAAGTGTAACAACAACAAGAAAACTAATTTAAAAGTGATAATAGTGACTGAAGTTGAAAGTAAGGATTAATGTTAAGATAAGTCTTAATGTAAAGGTAAGGGTCAATGTAAAGATAAGCCTTAGTGTAAAGGTAAGGGTTAATGTAAAGGTAAGGGTCAATGTAAAGATAAGCCTTAGTGTAAAGATAAGCCTTAGTGTAAAGGTAAGGGTTAATGTAAAGGTAAGGGTTAATGTAAGGAGTCAATGCAAAGGTAGTGGTTAATGTAAAGGTAAGGGTCAATGTAAAAGGTAAAGGTTAATGTAAAGGTAAGGGTAATGTAAAGATAAGACTTAGTGTAAAGGTAAGGGTTAATGTAAAGGTAATATAAGAGTTAATGTAAAGATAAGGATTAATGTAAAGGTAAGTGTTAATGTAAAGGTAAGGATTAATGTAAAGGTAGGGGTTAATATAAAGGTAAGGGTCAATGTAAAAGGTAAAGGTTAATGTAAAGGTAAGGGTTATGTAAAGATAAGACTTAGTGTAAAGGTAAGGGTTAATGTAAAGGTAATATAAGAGTTAATGTAAAGGTAAGGGTTAATGTAAAGTAAGGGTAATGTGAAAGTAAAAGTTAATGTAAAGATATAAGAGTTAGTGTAAAGGTAAGGATTAATGTAAAGGTAAGGATTAATGTAAAGGTAAGGATTAATGTAAAGGTAAGAGTTAATATAAAGATAAGAGTTAGTTTAAAGATAAGAGTTAGTGTAAAGGTAAGGGTTAATGTAAAGGTAAGGGTTAATGAAAAGGTAAGGGTTGATGTAAAGGTAAGTCTTATTGTAAAGGTAATGCAAAAACGAAAGCGAACTCGAAGGTATGGAAAGGTTATGGTAAATTTAAGAGTAGAGATAAAGATAAAGGTATATACAATAATACATACATTATTTAACGTTAATTGCGAAGGAAGTGGTTGCCCATTCTTACTAGCCAGAGACTGATGTTTAATCACTCGACGGCTTAGATCTTGGCGTGAAATAAAAGTCGAATTTACAGAGGGAGGAAAACCGGAGTAGCGGAGAAAAACCCTCGGAGTCAGATTGAGATCGACTAATCTCAGCCCACATGAAGAGCCCAGGTCTCGATCCCGGGTCGTAGTGGTGGGAGGCGCGACTGATGACCACTACGCCAACCTGTCTCCCCTAAAGGTATAGGTTACAGTGAACTTATGTAGGACGGCTAAGTAATGATAAAAGTGGTAAAGATGAAAAAAAATAGAAAACAGCATCAAGAAAAGCACCAAAGTAAGCGATATTACCTTTTGAGTCTCCGTAATTTTGGATTTCTTGGATGCCAGATTAGGGCGACCTGTGTTTACCTTCTCAGTTGTTGAGTTGAAACTTTTTGCAGATTTCTTGACATCGCTATGTTTTAGTTTGGAAGTTGATTTGTGGAGTTCAGAATTATCAGTTTTAATTTGCTTCTCCTTTTCTACATTTTTACCAGTTTTACTTTCGCGTAAATGGGTGTTTTTAGAACCTTTCTGACCGGACGTCGTCTTCAACCGATTTTTGGACTGAATGTGGGACTCATTCCTACTCACAACAATCTTGTTCTCGTTTCGAGTACCAGTGTTTGTTTTCTTTACCTCGATGTTATTTGAATCAGTTTTTGTCGAAATTGTTGTCTTTAAATCCTTGCTGCCATGAAAGGATTTCGACTCTTTGTGGCTACGTACATTCTGGGTACTTAGGTTGTGCTTTAGAATTACTTTTGCACCAAAAACTACATGTTTTGACGTGGTGATATTCTCAGGAACGACGCCAGCTGATTTTAATTTTCGATCGGACTGAGGAGGACTTGAAGAGGAATTTGTAGTTTTATATTCTTTTTTATTTCCATCATTCGATTTTTCAATACTTTCATTTGAGTCATTGGCATCTACCATGGTGCTACTCAGTGAGTGTTGTTCAGTTGCTCTATCCTGTGACAGAACGTCATCTTCATTTGTTACCTTTAATACTTCATTAGAAGACGGCACTTCGTTTTCTGCTTTCTTCTTCGCTTCTTCAATCACTTGACTAATAAATTGAGATATTTCTGAGGAAACAATGAATTCATTTAGATTGATTTGATCTACAACATAAAGTAACGGCTAACTAAAGTAAATGTATTGATACATAATAAAATATAGCATCTTTCATTAAAGTTATTATATTTACACTGATCATGATCCACTATTAACAGAGTTATCATTTGGTATACGTAAGTAATAAAACATACTTTTCTGTGGGTTTACCGGCATAATAAACTACTCGGAATGTTGGCAGAACACAAGAAAAGTTTGTAAATCCCGAGCCAAAGGCGAGGCATTTACAAACTTTTCACGTCGGTATTCTCCCAACATCCCAAGTGGTTTATTATTGAAGTAAAGCCATAGAAAAGTATGTTTTATTGCTTTTATGAAATAACTTTCAAATAACATCAAAATATACTTTTTTATTCGATCAAAATTTCAATTCTCCAGAGATTCGTCAAATCTAGTGAAAAAGCCAATCAAAACGATTGTACAAACCAAATCTCATCTGATTGTTAAAACTGAATCGCGTCAAACAATCAAACAAGTACAAAATTTTCTGAGCAAAAACGTAAAATTTATAACATTGAGAGGTAAGGTTTTCTGTTGAAAGAGAAAAAGACAGAGACCTCGTTTCCTGGATCACACGTTTATGGCTGGTAAGATTAAATCTGTTGACATTTTCAATTTGACATGTGGCTGAACGCAGCTGTTTTCTGTTGAGAAATGGTCGTATTCATGGATGGAAATTGCAGCTGTTTTAGTGGAAGCCTAAATTCTTTTCTCGGTGGTTCAATCAAAGTTGACTGGGACTTGGCATCTCCAAGTGTCACAGAAAGGACATTGCTGTATTTAATTTGCGAAGTCGCTGAATTGAAGGTATGTAGTAATAATTTCAGAGCTCTCCGTTACCGTGGCACTGCTTTTTTGTGAAGGCTATTTAATTTCTTTGTAATTCTGAATGAAACTAGACATTTTTTGTGTCAAAAAAACCTGTAAAAACACCTAGGGCCCTTTGTGTTGCCATTTTTGTTTGTTTCACTTGTAGTTCTGACTACTTCAGTACTTGTTCAGTTTGCATTTCTGAAAATCGTTTTTTTTCCTTTGTTATCTCGTTCGTGAACTCAGCTACATTTTAGGAGCCTCCCTCTTTTGCCAATGAATCAAATTACCGAAGGTCATTATGTTTAGCGGTCAATTATTTAAACAAAAAAGAGACACTAATGTTTTTTCGCTTTTCAATTTCCAGCTGTGGGTTTACCGACACAATAAACCACAATCATTTAACAAATCACAGCGCAGGTACCATTTTGGTTATTTCATAAAGTATAATATATAATATATAGTAAAAGTATAAACTGGTGATACCTTGAACAGTCTGAAAATAAGCTGATGGTTAGTTACTTTAAGTTAAACGTTGTTGATTATTGTTTTTCTTCTCTCTTTGTGAATGAAATCAGAAAATTATGGAAGGTCTGATATTGAAAGAGGGAAATATCCATCCATGTTCTAAATTAAGAGTTGGTTGAATATTTTTTTAGTATAATTTTAATACAAATCGTAAGTTAAATAACTCACTTCATATTTTGCCATATACCAACATTGTTAATATACCGTATAAGCTAGCACAGTGCTCAAATTTTTGGGGATTTGTCTCATTAAATTCAAATGAACTACATGGTGTTCAATTGACGTAGTGAATCATTTTGTTTTTGGCTAAGGATGCTTGGAATAGTTGGGCAAATTTGGAGCGCTTTGAACTCATTCGTTGAGCAGTTTCAGCTGTTCCACTGGAGTTGAAAATACCTTGCTTTAGCATACTTTCCTCTCTTGCACCATTTTAAAGATGCCAACGTTCACGATGGAGGATGATGGCACAAATGAATGTTTAAATAGCCGTTACTTATAGGAGACCCCTATAGCTACATTAGGTATTTTTGTCACATCTATATTTGAGATTTGCTCAGGTATTAAAGGTATTAAGTTCTAAAATCTTGCAGATTATCCCATGCATAGTTCTGATTACTTGATGTCTACCACAATAATTCTTTTTCAATTCTCTATTGCTTTATCAAGCTTCAAATTCACATCAATGGATAACAAAAAAATATATGCATATATAAAGTATTATATAAAATACGTCCATTAATGTACCGATCTTAAACACGTCTCAACGATTATTAATTATCTTCAGTTTGGTTGAAGCAGCTTGTTTGCATTAAATATACAGAATAACTATTGCTACCACAGGCAACGTTTTTAACTGGGCTATTTACCTTGTTTCTCTTCAACGGTTGCACTGACTCTTTCTCCAGATTTTCCCAATTGGTTGTTGTCTGTTGTATAGCCATCCTCCTCCACTATTTTTTGATCAGCAATTACTGCATTCCCTTCTACATCATTCATTTGTTGCTTGTAAACCGTTATACCATCTTGCTCGTATTCTGCTGCTGTTGCATCATTCTGTTCTAGGTTATCTTCTTGTTTTTTGTAATCTTTTTCATCACTCTGTTCTAGCTTATCAATTTGTTTTTGAGCACCTGCTTCATCATCCCATTCTAGCTCCTCAGCTTCCTTCGCGTTACTTTGTTTCATGTCGTCTGGTACTTCAACCTTTACTATATCATCGACTTTTTTCTTCTCCCCTGTTTTATATTCTTTTTCTTTATCATCCTTTTGTTTCTTTTCACCTATTTCATCACCCTGTTTTAGATCATGGGCTTGTTTCTTCTCACCTGTTTCGTCACCCTGTTCTGTATCATCGGCTTGTTTCTTTTCACCTGTGTCATCAACTATTTTTATATCATCGGCTTGTTTCTTTTCACCTGTTTCAGCAACTATTTCTTGAACATCGGCTTGTTTCTTTCCACCTGTTTCATCACCGTGTTCTATATCATCGGCTTGTTTCTTTTCACCTGTTTTATCACTCTGTTTTAGATCATCGGCTTGTTTCTTTTCACCTGTTTCATCACCCTGTTCTAGGTCATCAGCTTGTTTCTTTTCACCTGTTTCATCACTCTGTTCTAGGTCATCAGCTTGTTTCTTTTTACGTATATCAGCACCCTGTTCTGGATTATCGGCTTGTTTCTTTTCACCTGTTTCATCTTTCTGTTCTGAATTTTCGTCTTCTTTCTTTTCATTTGTTTCATCACCCTCTTCTAGATCATTGTC